>CAKNEU010000138.1:0-74102 GCA_930272665.1 Mariannaea elegans | reverse complement strand
AACACGTGGGGGTAAATGTATAAAGGGAAAAAATGAAAAATTGAGTATTTGGACAGTGCCCTCTATAGTCAACCGTAGTAACAAGCGAACCGACGAGTTTGGTAGCTCTGCCAAAAATCGTGCCGAGTTAGTCCTTAGAATTATTCGGGCCATTCGCGGGCACGTACCCAAATCATTCTGTGTTGGCGTTAAGATCAATGCTGCGGATCACATGGACCTAGGAGGTTTCGAAGACATGCTGCAACAGATCGAACTCATACATAGGGAAAAAGTAGATTATATCCAGCTAAGCGGCGGGTCGTTTGAGAATCCTCGGGTTCGTCTATTCAGAATTTCATGGCTTACGCAGTGTACCAATCTAATCTAATCCTGCATAGATGCTCAGTACTCGCAATTCTTATTCTGGTCTCGGCATCACAACATCTCGAACTAGCGCCCGGGAGGGTTTCTTCCTTGAAGCAAGCCAAGAGATTCGACGAAGATTTCCTCATCTGACTTTAATCGTGACAGGGGGCTTTCGAAGCAGAATAGGAGTGAATAGGGCACTGAGAGGCGGAGCTTGCGACGCCGTTGGCCTTGGCAGGCCGGCCGTGAAGTTTCCCAACTTGCCAAGCGAAATAATGTTCAATGACGAGTTGGCCGATGAAAAGGCCAGATTCGACGTTGAGCTCGCCCCATCCCCAGGCTGGATATCAACCAAGATTCGTTCTGTTGGTGCCGGGGCAGAAACAGTGAGTGGACGTTAATTACCATCACTACTGACAGCACATTATGTTTCAAACTGTCGTTCCTAGAATTGTCCCTTGCTAACAGTTCTGATTAGAAATACTATTCCTCATTGCTGCAACAACTCTAAGGTCTTCTGAGTGGCACTTTGCTCGTTTCATCTTCTGACGTATTTTAGCTTGCTGAATACCGGCGGTGCCGACTAGTTGGCCACAGTTGAAAGGGTGGAAGAAAAGATATTGAAGTGGATTGAGAGTGTAATGGTTTACATTACCACGGCTTTTCCGCAGGTTGTTTCTCTGGTTATTGAGATTAGTCTTTCAAGTCCTTTCAAGTCATATAAATCTCCGCCCCGGTTGAACTACTTCTACTAGATAATGAAGCAAACATTTGGTTAGGTGTTTTGTTTGGCCTCGTTGGCCATGGAAATTTTGACTAGATTGAGACCTGAAGTTGTGGATTAACTTGGTGTGGGCTCAGGGTAAGTCGGGTTCGTAAAGGCCATGATTAAAGCTCAGAAGCCAGTAACTTGTAAATGTGATGCAAGTAATTCTCAAATCTTCTAAAGTTCACACAAAAACATGTAACTTCAAAGCTATCGTACAGCATTCCCACTTCATCAATGACCAACACCTCACAAAGCCTGCAAGCGGTAAAGCTGAAAGTGACGAAAAAGAATCCAGTACTGTGAAAATATTAGATGAGTCGAGAGCTCAATGACATTAACTTGACATACTAGGAGTTTTTTCGGGCAAAAGGCAAGCATAAAGCGTAAGTACCATGACAATTTGCCTTCCCAAATCTCCGGTCCCGTTGATATTTTCATCAGCTTGTTGACAACGGACCTGGCATAAGCATCTGCCATCATGCCACCCGAATTTCCCTCATATTTGATGCGTTCGATGGTATTCTGTATCGGGAGATAGAGCGAGTGATCTGGGGCGTAAATACCATGGTGGAGGATGTTGCTGCGGACAAATCCTGTCACAACTTCAATGACGGATATTCCAAAAGGCCTCAGTTCCTGGTGATAATTTCAGCACAGAAAATGTTTCGCAGCGGAAACGTAACTTACAAGACGTAAAGTATTTGTGTATTGACTGAGTGCAGCTTTAGAGGCATTATAAGGTCCTTGCCAAACAACTGGCACCTCTCGAGTCACACTGCCAATCTGCACAATCCGTCCGTGAGGAGCTTTACGGAGGAGAGGGACAAAGAGCTGACAGAGTCGCATCACAGCAAATACATTCACCGCGAACAGTTTCTGAACGTGTTCCACATTTAGGTCGAGTCCTGTTGCTGCGTAGTGTGTGCCTGCATTGTTGACCAAGAAGTCCAGGTGGCCATCCGTTCGCTTGAGAACTTCATCTCTCAGCCTTTCTATGCTCCCCATGTCGTCGAGTTCCAGGGGTAGGGCGATAATATTTTCATGTTGGGTGATCAGATCTTGAAGAGATTCAACTCGTCTCGCAGTCGCGAGAACGGTGACACCTTTAGCCGCAAAGCTTAGGGCCAGCTGTTCCCCAATCCCACTGTTACACCCCGTGACCAACGCAATCGGCCCTCTGAGCGCCATTTGACACGAAATAAATAGTTGCAAGTGTCAATAGGTGCCTGTAAAGAAGTCTTCTTAGACGATATGAGTAGGTCTGTAAGATGCAGGATGGAGCTCCGAAAGTAATCGAAAGTACTCGTTGAACTACAGAAGAAAGTGAAGAGATATGACTGGAAAATAAGCTGGAGTCTTGAATTAGGCTCATTAATCGAGCCTCTTCACGAACCGAGCCTCTTCCACTTTGGAGCCATTCGAACCTGCCTCCCACACTATTTTCGAGATTGACGAAGTCCTCGGACCGCGGCTCTTGCTCAGCGTTTCGCTGTAATCCGGATGCTGCATGGGCCGCATGTGACTTTTCACATGTGCATTCTGGACACGGCACGAGACCGGTGAGGTATCGTAAATGAATTGCTTTCTCAACGTCACTGGAAGGCGTTACATGGTGGGTTGATGTTGAAGATCCTCCGAAAGTGTTCTTCCGACCGTAATCCACTTGCGTTTGAGCTAATGCATGACCATAATGCGGAGAAGCAGGGCTGACACGGCGCCTAAACTCACGAGTCGCCAAGATAAACCGCGGAAGAATTCATTCATATAGTCTAATTTGTTTCTATAGCAATAAATACGGGTTTGTAAGCGGTAATGGGGCAGTATAGGTATGGCTCTTGGAGCTGGCCGACCATAAATACTATCTGCACAACACGAGCAACATCTATCCTCTATAGCTGAAGATGTCATTGTTCCTCAAATTTGCCCTTACCATTCTATCGAAGCTACCGAGATTTCTACGCGAGGCTATAATGCCTGATATGCTAATTCCCTCGATCTCCAACGACCCCTCCAAGGTCCAGTTGGTTCGCCTTGCATATGTCTACTTCGAGCACCCCAACTTGGCCAAGTTCGATAAATTTGCCAAAGACTTTGGATTCATCGAGGAGAAAAGAACAAGAGACAAGATTTATTTTCGCGGATACGGAAAGGATCCGTATGTCTATGTTGCCTCTGAAAGCCAGGATGGCAAGCCGAGGTTTCGTGGCCCAGCTTTTGTCGCGGCTTCGCAAGATGAGTTTGACAAAGCAGCCAAATTGGATGGTGCTGTCGTTGGTTCTTTAGATGGCTCTCCTGGTGGAGGCAAGATTGTTACGTTTAATCGGCCGGACAACACGTTCTTCCACGTGGTGTTTGGACAGATAGAGCGTGAAATAGGCGCTCAGGAGCCGACGGCTACTCATGATCAGCAAGGGCCATTCAATATAGCATTTGATAAGCCCAGAAGAGGTTAGCATCTAGGCAACTCTATCCCATTCTCCTCTTACCTGACACAATCTAGGTCAATTCCAGCGGTTCCATCAAGGCCCAGCTTTGGTGCACAAGCTAGGACACATTGGCTACGTGGTACCAGATTTTGATCGCGAATTAGCATGGTATACAAACAACTTCAACTTTGTTCCATCCGACGTGCTCTACCATTGGGACTTCTCCAACATGGATGTCCTGACGTTTATGCACCTTGACTTGGGCGAGGAATACTCTGACCATCACTCATTTTTCATGCAGAGAGCAGAACCTCACGTCAAGAAGACATTTCTTCACCATACCTCCTATGAGGTTGCTGACTTTGATACGCAACTTCTGGGACATGACTGGTTGGCAAAGAAGGGTTGGAGGAGTATCTGGGGGGTCGGTCGCCATGTCTTGGGTAGTCAGATTTTCGATTACTGGGCCGATCCAAGCGGGTTCAAGATTGAGCACTACGCAGATGGCGATCTCGTCAATACGCATACACCAACAAAGAGGGACGTTGTCGGTCCCTTTTCAGTGTGGGGCCCTGAGGTTCCCAAAGACTTTGGGGATAAAGGAGATACTGCGTAGTCCAGACTGTAGCTATATATTTTACTGATTTACATTCATTTACTAATTATGACCTTATTGTGCTGAGGTGAGATTGACTCCTAGACTAGTGCTCAAGTCGTGAATGTTGAGAACATTTGTAGCCATCACCTGTGTCCGGGTCGAGTGTCTGCGTCTCCTACATTGGAGATTGATTTGACGTCGGTTTGCCCTACCCTACACAAATTTACCAGCTTCATCTTAGGCCTACAATTCGACCCATAAGTCATCACAAGAATTATTCTATTTTATAACGAAACCAGGTTCCTTATAATCATATACTGGTAAATACGACTCCGTTTTGCGGTTCAAATCACAAATAAAATGCCTATAATTATCCCTTGCTTTTGTTTGAGTAAATGTTCTATATCTGTGCGTACGGTTATCCTGACTCAATAAATGCTCGGTTCTCTCACTCCGAAGTGAAATTTACGCAAGGCTGCTACATATCTTGTCAAGTGGTAGCGATATTATCTATGGCAGCCGGGGAAACCATTGTTAATCTTGAAAACTTCCGAAATACTCGCCGTTTTAAGTTCTACGGGAAGATTTATGTGCGTTTATATGTTGGCTCGGCTCGCTGTTTCGTACGTGGGCAACTGCGTTAATGCCAGTATCATTCTGTACGATTTCATTCATTGGCAATGATGTCATAGGATTAGTAGTTGCGAGTCGAGTGGAGAGAAAATACATTCGGTCCGTTTCCAGAGTCGGCCCGTCCCCCGCAGGATCCCGTCTGTGGTGGGTCGTATGCGAACCAATTGTAATGTTAAAGCCATTGCTTCATTGCTAGGCCATGGGGAACACAAATTCCGGCTAAAAGGTGTTGAGCAGAGGATATATCGGCAAGAATTGCAATGCTCATTACCTTTTGCTTCAGTGGTATGAAACTTCTGATCATCTGACAAAGACAACTGATCGGACACATCCTGCCATTTTTATGTGTTGGTCTCCAGATGTTGAGGGCCGAGTCCAAGATATGGCGAAGGATGACAGGTCTTGGGACGCCTGACTGGTCTAACAGAAAACTACACCCAACATGGATGTAGTGATGCAGAAATTTCTTGGTTTATACAACTGCCACAAGGGGTAATGCTAGCACCGGGCCATCTCGTTTCCCGTAACCCCGAGATGTCCGATTGAGAAGTCGCTAGGCGGTCAGTTAACTCATACCCTGCTGGAACCACGAGGTATTAACCTAGTTGGATAATTAACCGCCCTAGATGAGAGCATCGCAGATATTTGCGCAATGTTAATCACAGGTGGGCAAGGAGATGGACATATAACTGCTGCCACCCACATTGGTTGGAGAGAATAATGGACCTAAACCAATTACCCGCATAAATTTTGGACCTATGTACTGGCAACTCAGCCTTTACCTTGAATTATGAAGAAACCATTTCTTGCCGGCCTGCTAGGCTTGGCAACGCCCAGCCTCGGGGCAATGTTTGACCCTTACTACGCAAATATGTCATGGGAAGCACCTCGTACTTTGTCGAACTGGAGCAACTTGACTGTTTCAACGCTAACCGGAACTTTCATTGGAATGCTCAACGACACGTATCCCAATGTGCGGCAATTTCTACGCGTTCCATTTGCTCAGGTAGCATTCTCTTTCTTCATATACATACCCCTGTGACATGGCTGCTAATCAGTCGTCCTGGAAGCCTCCCGTTGGAGAACTGCGCTGGATGCCTCCAAAGCACCCCAAGAAATCCAACAAAAAGATCGACTCAACCAAATTTGGTCCCTGTGAGTACCTGATAAATTCACTTGAGAGAGACCCAAACTAAGATGAATTCTCTTAGCTTGTCCACAGTTCGTGTCGGGAGGATCGAGTCTATGGAACGAGTATCAGCCTGCAAATCTCGTCATTAACATTGGAGAACCTCTTAATGCGGGGGCAACGGCATGGAGTTCTGCTGAGGATTGCCTGACACTAGCCATTTGGACGCCAAGTCATGCAAACAAGACTTCAAAACTCCCGGTAGCTCTGTTTGTTACAGGTGGCGGTGGTGTCACCGGAGGCATCGATATCGCGTCACAACTCCCTACCAACTGGGTCTCGCGCTCTCAAGAGCATATTGTCGTTACTATAAACTATCGATCTAACATCTTCGGAAGTATGGATTATACTATAAATAATATCTGGACTGTACTAACCGCTTCCTAGATCCGAAATCGAGAGCGTTAGATGAAACGTCGCTGACATTGCTTGACGTGCGTGCTGCGGTGGAATGGGTCTCAGAAAACATAGAACTGTTTGGAGGTGATAAGGATAATATTATGGTGATTAATGCCATTTTGATCCTCATTGAAACAACTGCTAACTTCTTCGTAATAGCTCTGGGGCCAATCTATGGGAGCCGAATTGACGCACCTATACACGCTGGCCTGGCCCAAGAATCCCCTCGTCAACAAGTTCGGCATCATTTCCCAGCCCCCAGGTGCTCGAATCAATCTCACTGAGGTCTTGGATCCCTATTCTGATTTTGGTGCGGTAGCTAAGGCACTTGGATGTAATTACGGAGATGATGCCGAAGCCGAACTCGAATGCATGCGGCACATTTCGTTTGTTCAGATTACAGAGACGATTAACAATTGGAATGCAACACCGCCAATTCAGTTTGCCCTCTATCTCCGTATGTTGCCACTAATAGTTCTATATCTCGCATACTAAGTGTTTGATAGCCGACGAGAAGTATATCTTCTCTAACGAAACCGACCGTTACGTAACCGGCAAGGTTGCGAAGGGCCCAGCCATTACATCCAACACTGCAACCGAGATTCCGACCGAGGGCAATCTCACGCTCTCTATCTTGGAATCGCAGATGTGGACTTGCTTTAGCTACCAGGATAGCGTGCTACGACAATCCCTTGGTCTGGATACCTATCGCTATTTCTGGGCTGGTCAGTTAAACCCCTTTGTTCTCTACCAGACAATTACATTGACCTCTTATCATTACAGGGAATTTTTCCAACATCAGTCCTGTTCCTTGGCTAGGTGCATTTCACTGGAGTGATCTTTTCATGATCTTCGGGACCTATAGTTTGGATGTGGGTGAGATCCCACAGCTTGAGGTCGACACGTCAGAGACGATGCAGGATTACATCTTGGCTTTTCTGAAAGATTCTCAAAATCTTCATACTACAGTTGGGTGGCCTAAGTTCGATGCAAATGGTCCCGGTGGAGGGGCGATTCTGGAGTTTGGAAAGGATGTGGCAGTCCGGACAGTTAGTGGTGACTTTGTTGACGGGACTTGCTGGAACAGCTCTGCCACATTTCCATACTTTGGTTAGGTTAAGTCATGTAACTAAAGGTATATTTTAGACTAAACTGATTTATGTAAAGCTTTCTTATGGAGTTGTCTTCTGTACTGGCAACAAAGTTTAATCAGCGATTCTATTATAGATGTTGACATTAGGAATCTAGAATCTCTAATGGACTATCCGTTGTTACTACCTAGACACTAAAAGAAGAAATAGGTACCTTGCTCGCTTGAAATTAATCGAAAGTGTATGATCTTTAGCCTGTTTGGGGCCGTTTATGTTGAATATTATCACGATTGTGACCCTTTGGTACCCCAAGAAACAAATAAATTCTTCAAATGTGGCTTTTCTTTATTCCAAAGACCATAATTTATAAATATGATCACTTTCATTGCTGTCTAGGCCCGACCTCTGCAGTTTATTATTATCTAGAACTACGGAAATTAGGTTGAGGTTTTCCTGATACTAACCTATAATATAATCATGTGTGCTTCATTCCTTCCAAACTTCTATGCTGTAGGTGTATTGAATAGATGGTGGGATCCCCTTGGTTGCAAGCGGTCCTAGTAGCTATCTATAATATCTTGGACAGTAGTTCCTCTAGTTCCTGAGCTACAAACTCTGGATTATCTTTTTGCACGAAATGGCCCGAATTTGGCGCCTGCAGTGGCCCTTTGGCTCTTTCAGGCTCCGTAATTTTCGTGAGCCCCTCATTGTACGCATTCCAGTAAGGATTCACGTATGTCATGGTCAAAAGTTTTGGACGGCCCATCTTCTCTGCTTCCTCCGCAAACGCCTCAAAATCGTGACCAACAACCGTCACGAAAGGTCCATGACCACTCGGTCCTATGAGAACTGGTGCATCGCTTGCAGGTAGCAGCGTTGCAAGATTCTTTCGGCTGAGACCCTCCTTATTGCCGACACTTGGATGGAATACAGCTCGAATACCCGCTCGGCTCTCTCGTAGGGCATCAGGTGTTATACCTGTGGGAATATTGCTAAAATCAAAGTCTTTTCCGTCTGGATCAGGGAATACCGAGACGAAATCCGAGTTAGCCAAGACGCTGTCTAAGAGAAGCAGTCCCGCGACGGTTCGGGGATATTCTTGCGCATAAAGCCGGGCGAGAGCACAACCAATGGAATTGGCGACAAAGACGATAGCCACGCTGTTCAGATCCGAAATTTCCATCTTCTCATTGACGATCTGCGTAAGCAGCTGGCGTAAGTCTTGAATAGCACTGATGCTGTCATGACCATGGGATTGATCAGCGACCGTGGCATCTTGTGGGTCCCGATCAGCTGTTTGTCCTTGACCAAAGCGATCATAGGTCAGGATGCTGGGCATATTGCCTCCCCTGCGCTGTTCTTTGAGCTTGGTAATAACCGGTGTCCATGCTGCCTGTGGCAAGCCGAGACCGTTAAGGAAGACGACTACAACGGGCTTGTCCGCCGAAGCAGAGCCATAAAACCGGTAGCATATTTGTGCAGTAGGTTTGGTTGAGAGGCGGATATATTGGAAGTCAGCCATTGCTCAAATGTTGAGATGGAACGAAATTTCGGGAGGTTGTAAAGAGGAATATTGAAAAATGTTTCGGTCACTGCATGTAGTTAATATATACTCTCCGGTGAAGCAAAAGTTCCAGTTGTGATGATGAGTCGAAGAAACAAGAGGAGCGGCTGACGTCAGACTGATCCGATCGATCCGGCTAAGCGTACAATGTGATGCCTCGGATATTATTTTCCATTCAAGTTGAATACACCAGGGAGCTATGCAGAGTAGAATCAGCGGATCGTGAAGAGGACATGCATGAGACAGACCAGGTTACGTGATTGAGCTTGTTAGGACTAGCACTTAGCGATTTAGGTGACGCGCGCCCACCCCGCTCAGGCGGCGTGTGTCTAGAAACCCAAAAGCCCTAACTCAGGTATTATCATACTCAGGCTTTACTGCTAGCTAATGAGGGAACCCTTTCAAAGTCATGTATTCATTTTAAAAGAATCCAAATGACACGCGCAGTTTGCATGAAGGTACCTTTCCTTTAAAAAAAGACAGTTCGTTCCGGATGACTATGCTAGTTACCTCCGCTCAAAATTATGGGGCAAGCAGTTGGCATTTAGGAATAAAGGAAGACGTGTCTCAACTCCAGGACGCCCATTTATTACAGATGCTATAGAATGGATAGAGGAGCTCACAATTCAGTCCCTCGAGTTATCATTCCTGGTGATTTTTCCTGGCGTAGAGCATCTAAAAAGCACTTGATTCAGGTCCGGTGAGTATTCGTAACTCTCGAGCTAAATTTTCCCTCATCTTCCTACCGATACGTAGATATTACAAGCAAGTAGTAGTCAGATTCACGTCCTAGCCTTTCGCATTGCAGATATTCTCCGCCGTCCAGCTATCGAGTATTGTATTAGGTAAATATAGTGGAGCTTTGAAGTCAGCACCTCAGAAATGTTCGCAA
This sequence comes from Mariannaea elegans, assembly GCA_930272665.1. Classification (NCBI taxonomy): domain Eukaryota; kingdom Fungi; phylum Ascomycota; class Sordariomycetes; order Hypocreales; family Nectriaceae; genus Mariannaea; species Mariannaea elegans. The sequence goes on along the minus strand of CAKNEU010000138.1, from coordinate 64,196 downwards.
CCGTAAACATGGCCGCATAAAGCGGTCAAACTAGTGGAGTGAGTGAACACCGTAGAATCTCGCTGGAAAGAGAGTATTATGTAGGATTTTGGTTCTCCTATGCCAACTATGAGGTGTCTATTGCGCGAAATATTCCCTACTCTGGCGCTGATGAGCTCGGTGCGCGAAATACTCGGCTCTACTAAGTACATTGCAGAGAGAATGATGCTCCACAGCTGCCATATACCCGAGATTAGATGCCCTACATGGAACGATTTGTGACGACTGGGAGTGGAATGCCCAGACAAAAGAGCCTACACCGGCGTACTGAGCCTTCTGTATTTTGAGAAATACAGAGGTCGCCACTGAAGTGAATATTCAAGGCTAGCGTTAAAGATGTCGGTGGTCGAGTTGCATAATTACAGTATCACATTGAAATAGATTGCCATAGCAAGAAGAAAGTGAAGAGGTCACTGAACTTGACGCACGAGAACAGTAAAAGTATGACCAAGTAGGTGATCAGTTTCATGAAGTTTTCCTGAACAGGTTGCTCAATTTATTGCTGGGTTGAGATTTAATTCCCCCATATCCTGTTAAGCTGGTTCATCGCCTTTGCATGCTTATACACAAGTGGCTTGGCCTCCTTATCATCGAGATATATCGTGAATCCATCATCATCATTCCGCCCATAAGAATACCCCGAAAATCCAAACTGCCAATACATGTCTGACATTTTCTTCTCGACTTGTATTCGTTGCCACTCTCCGATAACATCCACTCTCGTCTCATTACTTGTCGTACCAAGATTTTTCAGCCGTGCTTCCGGTGTCAACCATCCGTACTCTTCATGAACAACCGGTTTGCCAGCTCGAGCGCCTGAGGTGGCGTGGTCACGGATCCATTGGTTCGACCACTCGACCGTCTTGCTCCACCAGTCTGGGTATGTATGGAACACGCCAAAGTCAATGTTGGGCAATGTCAGCTCGTGGTCGAAGTTGCCGCCATCGCTGCCATTGTAAGCCCAATCATCAGACTCGCGGTCGAAGCCGCCTTCGCCACCCCAGGTGACGAGGTGATGTGGATCAATCCTCTTTATGTATGTGCTCATCTCCTCGATCCAGGCTGAAAGAAGTTTGGGGCTGCAGTTGTCGCTACGCGGAAGATTGCGGATCTGATCAGCGCCGCAGCGAGCCTCGTTGGTCAATTCCCAAGCCATGATTGTGGGTGAATCCTTGTAACGAGTAACCATGGCCGAAATGTAGCGCTTATAAGCATTCTTGATCTCAGGGAGTCGGTAGAACTAGCCATCCTTATTAGCATCCTTGAGTACACGTAAAAGGGTGCTGCTAACATCGTCGTGATATTTCCCACCAAGATTGACCGTATAAACGTCCATGCCACCGTAATCAGCCCAGTTATTAGTCAAAGTGACAATCAATTTCACGCCGACTTTGGAAGCCGCATCGACAACTCTGTCAAACGGTGTAACGTCGATTTTTGATCTGCCGTTCTCCCAGGTCTGGAAGTAGACGCCGGTGTCACCAGCACCTTCTCCCCCATATTTAGGAAGACCATTTGGATCGGTGGTAGAGTTTCTATCACTGAAGCCCCAGGTACGGAATACATTGAGCCCTGCTTTCTTGCCTGCTGCAAGCCCTCTCTCCACATCGGTTCGAGTCTAGATGGCGATTAGTATCTTCCACTAACGCCAATTCATATGACGAGGTAGTTATACTCCCTTGAAAGGCAGGTAGTACGCGTTAGAACCAGCAAAATAGAAGTCTTTCCCGTTCAGTTGAAAATTTTCTCCTTTGACGGTTACAAACCCTCTAGGGAATTGTCTAGGCCCAGGTGAGGCCTCGATCCCGAGAAGTAGGGCGGTAAACCAAAGAAGAAAACTAAGTTCCATTTGCATGCTAATATGCTGACCAAGTGAAGTAGTCTGGAATTAGATTCCAATTTAGAACTTGGGGCTATCATCGTCGTCTATTATATACTTACCTTGTTCGTAGTAAGAATAGGGGCCCTATAACTAATATTAGTGTACCGAGGAAACAGCGTATAGTCTACCCTTGCTTTCCGGAAACAGATACGGATCATCAGCTTCCGTAGTAATATCGGAGTGATCGATCCACTACTTTACGTAGTACTTGCCAGGCTAGAATACGAACTAGGTCTCGGTTTCTCTGGCCTCCAGGGTGGTTGGATATACTGCCAACGTGCGGGGTACACAGCTAGCTAATTATTCTAGAATAGTGCATTATCCAATTGAGCCTTGACGCCTCGGCGGGCACTCCATTTTAGTAATTTGAATCTTAATGCCGATTCCAAAACAAGAGACGGAACGTCATCACCCGTTACCGAATTTGGCCCGTGAACGGCATGAATATAGAACAGGAAAATATGCATATCTCTGGCATTCAATTGTGTTTCTTGGTGGAATCCTGTGACACCTGTCTTCTCTGAAATTTATGTTGAAACGAAATTCTTGTATTTGCGAAAGGGCGTTTAATAAATGATAGGAACATTTGTTGCGATTCGACAACGCCTGCATTAAACTGTAATTTAACAATATATGACAGAGCATTACAGTAAGACAGAAAAGGTAACAATATATGACAGAGCATTACAGTAAGACAGAAAAGGTAAAATAAGAGTAATATCGATTTACTCCTTAACACCATACGCAACAGACATTAATAAATCCCATTGGTGCGGTTGATCCAAACAACAAGCCTAGCCTAAACGTAAAAGTCATGATGTTTGGCTCATATTCCGAGCGCGTTATAATTAAGGGGCTTACTCAATATTGAAGGAGAATCGGGGCTCTCACTATCATATTTTCTTGTTTAGTTATCACCTCCCAAGAGTTAAATTTTCTAGATTAGCCATTCTGTCTTCCAAATTTCTTGTCCGTGTTGCCTGAGTTGCGGTTCAACCCCTCGGCTAGTGTCGAGCGTGAAAATGTCCCCCGTTCACCGTACTAAGCTTCCTATAAAAGTGGCAGATATTCGATGTCCAAATGAACTTCAGGCAACGAATTCTTCTTCTCCAATGGATGCCGTGGACAGTATTGAGGGTGACGATGTACCATAAAATCGGTTCCGGCTTTTGCTGTCTCTTACGATCAAGTCTCCCAATGAAGCGTCTGTCCCACGTAAAGCTTATACTAGCTACTGGTAATCGAAAAGGTACGTGTTTTAGATGCAATGAGGTAAGAATGCCTAGCCACCCACCTGTGACGGTGGTCGTTGAGGAATCCGGCGTCGCGTCGTCTCAACTATCCTTATTTCCCTTCATTTTCCACCTCGTTTCACAAATACGCCCAATCGCCTCCGTTAGCCTGCGTATGCTGTCAGAATTGGGCGGTATCGATGCTACAGCTACTAGACTTCATACCTTGGGTATTGTTATGTGTTAAACGGATCAACGGGTTATCCGCAGGCCCCGTCAGTTCGTACCGAACTGACGGCTTTCCTGACGGCCGGAGCCTCCCTGACCCCTTTTCTTCCCTCTATAAAAGATAGATAGTTTCCATTCAACTAGATAGAAATACAAGAGCTTCCATGACTTCTTTTTCCTCATTGAATGTGGTATTATGTACGTATGCGCAAGACGAAGGACCAAAGAGAGTCACAAACTTTTAGCCATACGTCGAGTAGTTCAATGCGATGCCGGTATTAGATAAGAACCCTCCTTAATGGGAGATTCATGATCTACGGGAATTCGATACAGCATAAGGGGTGCACTGCTTCTTTCACGAGCGTGATGTCGAGCGGACATCAATAAACAATCGTTGGTTTGGGCTGAGGTATCGGGAAAACGGAGAAAGTAGATAGCAAAGAAAGTCACGAACAGAAATGTAAGATGCGGGTATTGCCATCGTTTACCAGGAGAATTGATTTTAACATGCAATAAGTCTCTATACCCACTTCTTCGGCAGCCCGCCCATCTCGCATAGCCAAACCAACCTCCTTATCCCTAATGGCACCCACCAAATTAGGTCCTCTCGCCTAGTATGCGAATGTCTGAGTAGCCACCTACAGTTTAGCTACGGCTGTCGCTTCGAATGTAGCCCAAGACGACAGAAAGTGAGTAATGTGTTCCTTGTGATTGACGGGCTCGAATCCCCTTTCTGTCGAGGCTTTTGACCGCAATCGCATCTCTTCAGCGACCTGCTGCATTGGTATTCCAAATACATTGATAAACCGATGAACCCAAGGGAGCCTTTTAAGGTACCAGTCATCTCGAACAGAAGCACCAAGATGAGATGTACGCTTGGAATGATATTCATGTTCCAGCCATTCAACATATTTAGCAATATTAGACGTGACCTTTCCAGCAGGATTCTCAAACATCTCCATATTGAAGCTACAGTTAACAAATTTGTCTCTCTTGTAGTCAACTGTATAATCCATCTGTAGCATTTATCAGGCGATTTCTTCAAATAAGCGACCATGGAATTTCAATACCTGCTGAGTGTTCTTTATCTCTTGCAACTTCATATTGTGATCTGCGGCTTTTTTACATAGCTCATCGAATGGGGCTTTCATCTGGAAAATCCAGGCATCGAGCAATACTTCGTATTTCTCGTCAGAGCATTGGCTCATTTCGCTTTCCAAAGCATCAATAAACTCAGACTCTTCATCGAGAATCTCGTCAATGTCGTCGTCCGGTATATGGCGAGTTCTGTAGGAGAATGGAGAATCTATATCGCAGTGACAAACGTGTGTCATGCCCATCCCATCGTGTTTGACCCTCCTAATAAAAGATAATAAAGTCGATTTGGCTTCATTCTCGCCTCTATGATCCAAAAGAATGCTGAGCCACTCCAGTGACCACATGGGTATACTAACCGTGATGTAAAAATCATGGATTGAGTGTCCAAGAGCAGTCGCTGCAAAGCAGCCATCCGGCGAACAGGAGCATCTGCACTTATCCCTGGAAGTGCAATCTGCCCCACGAGCTACCAGCATTGATGCGTTGTTCATTGCGTCACCTGCATCCAATTCAAAGCCTTTCCGTACCCTATTGAGAACATAGTAGAGTGCTGTGCGAGAGGAATGGTCTCTATGGTTGACATCAGCTCCGGCGTCCAGGAGTCTCTCAATCAAGTCAGATTTGCAGTTGCCGCTGACAATTGACATAAGAGGAGTTTGTCCGACACTGTTCTCATGATTGATAAGATTGAATCCGTGCTTAAGCAAGGCATCGACATCCGCAACGGTCGTGGCATAGTGTAACAGCGTGTTGTCTTGCGAATCCGAGACATTAAAAGTGAAGTTGACTGAACCGCATCTGCCCAGCACCTGATCCAGCGAGAAGCAGCGTTTCCCAATCCAGTTAGGATACTTGATGTGAGATGTTATCGCCACAACTTTGGCATAGATTTCTGAGTATTCTTGACCTGCGAGGGTTTCGATCTTCTCCAGGATGGGAAACATCAGATTCCAATGTCCACGGACAGCAGCGTAGTCTATGAAAGTGCGCCGGAAGCGGGTATCTGTGCTTTGTGGACGCGCACCGGCTTCGAGAAGCTTCATCACGCTTTCTTCCTGATTCATTGCGGCCGCGTACATCAGGGGTGTTATGCCGTATTTATCAGCAGCATCTAAGTTAAAGCCGGATTGTATAAGAGAGTCCAAGTGGTGAGGGTTCAACACGGCGAGATGGAGTGGAGTCTGACCTAGGAAGTTTCGTTCGTCTTTAGATGAGCGGGCCGTCCATTTTCTGACCACCTCTGTAGAGCAAGACAACACAGCTTCATGAAGAGGACTCATCATGCAAAAGCCTGCATAGCGATGATATTATGATTAGCTTTATATATCAAGAGAGGCTAATATGATATCTTGCCTTGATTATCTCTGCATAGCAGACGAATATACTCAAGAAAAAAAGGATCGGGAACTCTATCCTCGGCTTGCCAATTGGGAGAACATGGCTCTGGCCAGTCCTGTGCGGTGGGTGAGTCGATAACTGTGGCATCGTAGCCAAGCTCAAGAAGGTATTGCAGCCAATCTAGATGTGGGCCTTCTCCAACCCAGTCTGCACAGCGAAGGAGGAACCTTCAGTGGGACAAAGAGTCAGTCTTCGTTGATAGCGCCACTTATTTGTGGCCGTGTTGATATGGGCTAACCTCAAATTCTCCGTTCCGCGTGCCATCTCAAATTCAACCATAAAAAGCCGAAGGAGCTTATATTGCGTATCCCTCGGCCACCATGGGCGACGAGCAAGTTCCTAAATCATTCGTGATCGCATTCAAATCATACACTTTAACAAACATACCTCAATATAGGACCTTCCGCTTGGGTTGACGTGATCTTTGAAAGTCAGATCTGACTCTCGGAGAGCAACAAGACTATTCCGGGCTGTCTCAAAGGTTATCAGGTCGTTCTCTGCCCTCCAGAGGATCTCGAACCCAGGAGACGTGTACGACACAAGTCGTTCCATCGTAAGGCCCGGACGAAGAGAAAAGGTTGCGGCTCCGGTGGCAACATAGAGGTCAATGGTTGGTGACCGCCTGATTCCTAATTGTGAGAGTGCGATCCTGAACCCGACTCGATATTTCGTAACACTGCAAAATTCATTGTCGCAAGTGTGACGGAAAACAGAAAGTGGTGTATACTCAAGGGCCCAGAACTGTCCGCCTTTTCTAGTCATAGAGTGGCAGGAACAGGAGCAATGCCTCGCCTCGCAATTCCAGGGCCGGTAGGGCTTTGGAAGCCTAGCACACTGAAGAGATTTCCTGGACGTCCAGGTTGAAGAACTGCACCTCTCTGGACTTGAGATCGGCGATGTCACAAGCGCAATTTTTGACACAAGTCCGTCAACTTGAGTTGAAAGGCGGCATGTCATAGTCCTGCAAATCTCCATCAGACACCGGAGGCACACCACTACTCCACGCAAAGTACTCACATCAATAAGTCCTCCTTGGCCCTATGAACATTGCGCTTGAGGGCTTCTAAGTCATCTTTCCAGTGTCGAAACACAAAAACTTTTGGCAATTTTTGCCTGATCGTATTTTCCAATCGTCTTTGAAGCTTCTCTTCCATTCTTTTCAAGTTTTGGACAACCTCGTTGCAACTTAAGTGGCATTGCTGTTTCAGCTCCTGGAAGACAATGTCATCGCTGCAAGGTGTAGTGTCTACTCGACTTAATAGATGACCTAAAAGTCCCACTTCCCGTTCGAGGAAGTTCAATTGCGCTTGAGCCTCATTTGCATGCCTGCGGATTTCACGCAGTGCCCGGATACCGGTGTGAAGTTGATCGATGAGAGATATAAAACTTACTGCACCAGCGATAATTCCAAATGTTTCAGCCATGTTAATGCTTATGAGTGGCAAGATTGAGAATAAAAACAGAGGTGCATTGTTTTGGCATGTTGAACATCACAAAAGTAAAGAGAGGGGAGAGGATGCCAATGTAATCGCAGGATATGGACACCCTCTCTGCCCCGCAGGCTGCCTCGGCGGCTAGGCGTGGCCAGCTGGCCGAGGCGTGACCAACAACCCAATAAGAACTTGGAGGCGATCACTGGAGTAAGCCACATAGTCTCACATCATTTCTATATAGAAAATAGGATTGTAAGTGGTCATCTGTAAATGCTGCTAGCGGTGAGGGCGCCAGAGAAGTGATAACGGCCAGATATTGAGGTGGTTGAGATGGGGAGAGGACACTGTTGCCGACACCACCAACACGTTCAAATCTGGGGTACTTTGATAAACCTTTAGCTTCGTTAAAGCTTGGCCTGTTGGGGACCAAGTTCTTTTCAGTTCCGGCTACATAATGTGTCTACATAGCTACATTCAGCCAACGTCCAGTAAAAATTATTGACACTTATTAGCGCTGACACTGAAATCTGAAACGCGACTATCAATAGCACCCATTGTATCTACTTCGCCCTCAGTTTCTTCATTTGATGATTGGTCAAAATGACATCCTCCTGCCAGCATGCTTCTTTAGACCCCACTCGGGCGGCAAGTGGTAGGGCGGGTGGGGATTCGATTCATCCTGTTGAGATCGATATCACTCAAGACTCAACGAAGCAAACGTGTATTCGGCCTTGCCCACACTCATCGGCTGATTTCCTCATCAAGTTGTCACGACAGTGGTTTCCGGTGCACCCAAGTAACATGGCGCAACGCCGCTTGCACTATGACGACCATACGCTTCGTCATGTGAACCCTTTACGGACCGATTAAAAGTGATACAAAAAACTACATTGCGTGCTTATGTCTTTTTTCTCTCCAGCGGCGCTATCACGGGTATTGAATTGTGCACCCATAAATATAAAAGCCAGAAACCTTCCCGGTCAAATGAATCCCCTAATACTGTATATTCACTCTTGCCTACAAGAAACACTTGCATTATCAATACCAAAGCACACTTTCCTCATCGCTGTCAAATTCAATTCATCATGCAACTTAAGTTCCTTGCCATTATCGCCCTCGGTGTCGCAGCCTTTGCAGAAGAACAAGCACTTACCAGCCTGAAGCAAATTAAGCAGACTGCCGTTGACTTCGAAAAACAGATTGCCGAGTTCAATGGCGGTTACTTTGGCGCGGCCTCTCTCGCCATAAAGTCCCTCGGTATAGTCAACATGGTAAATGCGGCAGCCTCTCATCCGGAAGGCCCCAAAGCCAGATCAGCCAACGCTGCAATGGACATTGAGTTCTTTAACGCTGCATGGGACCTTGAAAATCAAGTGGGCTCGGTTATCGATACAACTATCGGAGCAAAGTCGAAAATTGAAGCGATTGAAGATGTAGGCAAGCCAGCCGCACTGATTATCATCAAACAACTGCATCAGGCGGCATCTAACTTGAGCTCCCAAATGAGTAGCGAGCTGCAGGGCAAAGCCCGCACCATTGTCAATCAAATTGACGACCACTTTAAACGAGCCAATGCCGCCTTTGAAGCATAAATGGCTTCAAGGAATGCAAGGAATTGTAAAGGTGTTGACAAACCTGTGAATCGGTTACGTGAAATCAGGATTTCATACCCTTGCGATAGACCTTGTCGGATAAGCTTATGATGAAAGTCCCAGGAAGGTGTTCGTCAAGTGATTGGTCGACGGGGTGTGTATGGAAATAATTAAAAGATAGCAGAGAAAAATTACATGTTAACTAGTGAATAATTCAGAAGAATGGCATTTGTTGAGGCACAAAATGCGACCCATAGACCCAGTTCCGCTCCATCTTTACAACTGAAGTCCGAAGACTACAATATCAAGTGTCATCTCCAATGAGGGAAAATTAATTAGAAGAAGCTCTTGATCCTTCTAGCTAAGAAAGGAAAATAAGTCGGTTCTTATACTTACGATCGATAGGCACTTCAGGGCTGTGGTGTTGGTGAACTTGCGTTTGGGAGACACAGTTGACACCAGCCCCTGACTAGAAGTCCGGAACTCCCAGCTGCAGGTCTAGATAAAAGTAGCTGTACCCCAGTTTTTACCGGCTGATCAATTGTATAACCGTTGTGATATCCAGGGACTGAAAAATATGGCTTTTATGATGTGGGAGGTATACAAATTGAACCCTACTCTAAAATTAATTAAATCCTACCCATCACTAGTCTGCTAGCGCAATTTCATTCTCTCACCAAAAGTTGAATTAATTCTAGGAGGTGTATTCCTCAACGACCTTTACTTGCACATTGTTCATACCTTCATCAGTCTGCCCAATAAAATTGTCGCGAGTCATCTCGACATTTCTCTCTGTGGTGTCATGCAAGGCCAAGTCGAAGCGACGTAAAAGAGCCCCCAAGATGTGGTACATCCATGCCCATGCGACGTTGACTCGGGTGAGCCGTGGGCCATGTAGTGGGAACCAGGGTCACTTACCTTTGTCCAAGGCAGCCTAGGGTGCCTTTCGAAGCTGGGAGCAGATATTTCTCCAACTTGTGTAGCTCCTCTGGACACAAATTCCACCGCTCTGGTACGAATTTGGCTGGCTCAGGGAAAATGTTTGGGTCGCGAAGGATAAAGTAGGTCGACATGCTCACAAGCGACTGGCTAGAAGTCAGAATGAGAACAACATGTTCATAGTCTCGGTAGCCCTTACTCTAGCTGGGATATGCCACTGCTGATACTGTAGATGCTCATCCGGAGCTGAACGTGGAAGCCGTGTCGTTACGACGGACGATAGCCGTAGACCTTCCCTAATAACAGCGCCCTAAAACTTGCTTAGCAAGCTTGCCGCATGAGAAACTTCGGACATGATGCGACGTACAAGGTACGGGAGTTTCTCCAACTGAGCAAGATCCGGGGTTGCGGTCGGCTCTGGAATTGTAGAAAAAAGCTCATTCTTCAGTTTCTCATGTACGTGGGGATTGTTGAGCACATGGAACATTGTGATGGCGAGGACTTGTCCTAGAGCATCAGTACCCGCCATAAAGAGGAAGATGGCATCATCCTGCAGTCGCGTTAGCTCCTTCTCGCTTGCAGGTACCTTTGGGTCAGCTAGTATCGTGGGATATATCGGTTTCGGCACAATATTTAGACTCGGCTTCTCGTCCTTGCGTTTGCCGTGCGCGGGTCTCGCGTTTCGCACACGATATTTGACATCCTAAACACCCAGTGTTAGACTCGAAACCGTCTGATCATTGTTCGACATACCTCTTCCATCTGGTACACATATCCATACGGAGGAACCACCCGTGATACCAAAGCTGGGATGAGCCGCGCAACGGAAGAAAGAATTGGAAAATGTCTATTCAGGCGGCAGAAATTGAACATTGCCGTCATCTTTAATTTCCAGGTGTCTGGTATCTCCTGTTCATCCAAATAGTGAAACCCTTCGGTTGTTCCAAAGACATACTGAGAGAGAACATCAACTGCGAAAGAATAAAAGGCGGCATGCAGCTCTAGTATCTTTGTGCTCTCACTTGCTACCGAGAAGTGTTTGCATAGTGACCGTAAGTTGGCTTGGATAATCGGATCGAGCTTGTAGACGGAATTCTTCTTGAAGAACTCCGCCAGGACTCTTCTACGAGGCCGATGAAGCTCGTGCGATTCAGTAGAGAACAGCGACAGCGGATATGATATGAAGCTAAACCACGGATCTTTATTTCGATGCTTGCCAGGGCCCGCATACAAAGTGCTGTAGAAGTCGGGATCTTTGATGTGTATCTCCCATGGCGAAATCCGAACGACGGGACCATACTCCTCGTGAAGACGGTCAATGTGCCAAGTGAACGTGCCACCCTTAATGATCTGAAAGTATGCCTCGTATAGGCGAGTTACAGCCGCAATTCTTGGGCCTGGAAACTTGGCCAGAGGGCTGAATGTCAGACGGTAGAAAACGAGAGAGCCAACATAAGTGAAAATGGGGAGGAGAAAATAGCAGAAATATTCCTGGCACTGCTCACAGCTTATGACGGCGTCCATGGTGCAAGAGTAGTGTGCGAGGCCTTATTTCTCGCCGAGGATGATGCTTAGGAAGTGTTGATGCGGGGATCACGCAGCCTACAAGCTGAGGGCATGCCTAGGTACTAGAAAAATATACTAACAGCGTACGCCCGAAGAACCAATCTATCTATATCACGGCGGTAGCTCGAAATAACATTTGAGACCTACATAGTATCTAACTGAAGACGACCTCATCATGTGCACCATGCATGGCGTTCCCGTGGTACATCCTGCGACATGTAATGTGTACAAGGCCCTACGCAACCTGGGGCCGCGTTTCTATTTTGTCGGCGCATGTCAGACACCGACGCAAGAGGGTGTCGTAACAGTGCGCGGTGATGCGTACAGGCCGCCTACCGGGACGGCTTAGAGGATCCGTGTCATATAACCTGTGCGGCTTACCAAATTTCCTTTGTTGGATGGCAACTTTTTTGCTACTGCCTAGTATGTTGTGTATGTGGCCACCTAGACATTCTGAGACATCCATGCATCGGAAGAAGCAAATCTAGCAAGGGGGGTTTGTAAAGGTACCAGCAAATACGGGAGGCAGATTTGGGTGGTTATTACTTCGGGTTTGATAGGATTTGGAGCATTGTCTGTTCTGCGTGCAGTTGTTTGATGATAATCAGTGCGGCTGGCTTGCCTACATCTTCAATCGCTTCAATTTTCGACTTTGCTCCGATAGTTGTATCGATAACCGAGCCCACTTGATTTTCAAGGTCCCATGCAGCGTTGAAGAACTCAATGTCCATTGCAGCATTGGCTGATCTGGCTTTGGGGCCTTCTGGATGAGAGGCTGCCGCATTTACCATGTTGACTATACCGAGGGACTTCATGGCGAGAGAGGCCGCACTAAAGTAACCGCTATTGAACTCGGTAATCTGTTTTTCGAAGTCAACGGCAGTCTGCTTAATTTACTTCAGGCTGGTAAGTGCTTGTTCTTCTGCAAAGGCTGCGACACCGAGGGCGATAATGGCAAGGAACTTAAGTTGCATGATGAATTGAATTTGACAGCGATGAGGAAAGTGTGCTTTGGTATTGATAATGCAAGTGTTTCTTGTAGGCAAGAGTGAATATAGCTACTAGTTGCTTCAGCCTTGAGCTCTGCCTCCCTCAAAGAAAGGACTAGGCTTCTTGAAGAATATTTTAAAGCTGGCGAAGTTGCACTTCAGGACTTGGCTCACACTCTCGCGTCTCGTCGTGACCACGAGCGACACCGGGCGTTCACTGTGACTCCAGGTGAGGCGATCGTGTTGGATCTAGGCACCTTTCAGCAAGGCACAACACCCGCCGCACCGCCTTCTTCAGTCATATTTGTCTTCACTGGTCAGGGAGCGCAATGGCATGGAATGGGAAAGGAACTTTTTGAGACCTTTCATGGCTTTCGTGCCGACATTCGAGGCTTGGACAAAGTTTTGCAATCCCTTTTGAAGGCACCGTCATGGACTCTGGAAGGTATGTTCTATTTACACTGTAAAAAGATCGCGAAATGTTTACTGAGTAATCACGGCAGAAATATTATCTACGGGAGGCGATCCCGCGGAAATGCTCAAGGCCGAATACGCCCAGCCTCTATGCGCTGCCGTGCAGATCGCGCTGGTGAACCTGCTGGCCTCGTGGGGTATTCATCCGACCGCCGTCATCGGACACTCGAGTGGAGAGATGGCTGCGGCGTATGCTGCCAAGTCTATGACGGCGGAGCAGGCAATTGTTGTCGCATATTACCGTGGCCAAGTCACCAAGTATCACATCCGAGCAGGTGGTATGGCAGCCATCGGGTTGGGACGCGAAGCCGTGCTTGAATTCCTTGAAGAAGGCGTCATGGTAGCATGTGAAAACAGCCTGCAAAATGTCGTTATATCTGGCGAGGAGGATGTCCTTGCTCGGGTGTTGCATCGCATCAACGAGAAGCAGCCCGAAACTTTCACAAGACGCCTTAATGTTGAAGTTGCCTATCATTCTCGTTAGTATCAACGAACAATCCCATCATCAAAATTTATAGCACCTAATTAGATGACAGATATGATGGCAGATATAGGACAGCGCTTGGAAGACATGTTGGAAGGCCAGGTTCAGTCTGACACTCCTCAGCTCCCAATGTTTTCCACTGTTCTTGGGCGAGCCGTCTCGAAGTGCGACGAGCTGGACGCATACTGGAGAAAAAATCTAGAGTCTCCAGTTCTCTTTTCAACTGCAGTTCAGAGGCTCTGAAGACTATCCCCAAGGGACCATCGTGCTTCATCGAAGTAGGACCTCATTGTCTGCTTGCTGGCCCTTTGCGCCAGATATTTCAACAATCATCGCTTCAGCCTCTGCCCCAATACGTGCCTACATTGAGCAAGGGCCAAAATCAAGCGATGAATATACTTGAAACTGCTGGTCAGTTGTTTCTGAAAGGGATACCAATCAACCTAGCTAATGTCAACACTGGATCGGGACATATCTTGGCCGACCTTCCACCATATCCATGGGACTATTCTCGAAAGCTCTGGCATGAAAGCGCAGTCACCAAATTGTGGCGTCTACGGAAATACGCTCACCATGAGCTTTTGGGGTCTCGCGTTCCAGAGTCTAGCGATCTTGAGCCAATGTGGCGAAATTTACTTCGTCTCGAGGATAGTTCTTGGCTTCTTGACCACAAGTTCGCCGGTGACATAGTCTACCCCGGAGTAGGGCATGTGACGGCAATTGGAGAGGCAGTCCGCCAGGTAACCAGCATCAACGCTGGTTACGAAATTTGAAATCTATTCATTAGGCATGCTCTAGTCCTAGACGAGGACAGTGTAGAAGTCATAACTACCCTAAGGCCGGAGAGACTGACTGATCTGCTTGATTCGGAGTGGTATGACTTCAAAATATGTCCTAAAACTGACGGAGAATGGACGAAGAACTGCACTGGACAAGTTCGGGCTTCTCAGGGCCCTAAAGCTAGCATCAGCGCTCCAGTTTGGTCACCATTTACACGGAAGGTGGATGCTTCCAAGTGGTATGATTACCTCAGAAAAATAGGATTGAGCTATGGACCAGAATTTCAGGGCATGAGTAGTAGCATCACTGCAGATCCGACGGAGTACCAAGCCACAGCAACGGTCAGCGCCGGGGAAAACGTTCCAGATGTCACAATGTTCGCTGCGCATCCAACAATCCTTGACAGCTGTCTGCGTAAGTGCAACCAACCCTGACCAGCACCGTTGGAGGACGTGCTAATTTGCAGCTCTGAGAACTTCTGTCAGTAGCCGGAACACGAGGAATTTCTCGTTGTCTTGATCAGCTCCACATCCCGGTTTCAATCGACAATATCTCCGTCGCCCCTTGCAACGGGCTTAGCATGTATGCGCAGGCCACAGCGGGCGAGTCCAAATATAGCGGTCGTGCAGGCAATGTGTCAGGTGTTGCCAACAGCCGAATCCTCGTTGATATCCGCGGTGTGAGACAATTTACCATGAAAAATAACGAGGCCATCAGGCAGGACACATTGCCATATCATGTCGACTGGAAGCCTGACATAGAATCCCTACCTTCCTTACGGAGACTGCTGGAAAACTCGATGGAGGATCCGTCAGACTTTCAATTAATGGAACAGATGGGCTCATGAGTATCGCGCGAGTTTATCGCGACATCGAAGACATAACGCTAAGTGAGTCACATTTGACCAAGCATAAGAACTGGCTGGCTGCTCGAATCACCGATGTCAAGTCTGGCGAATACCCTCGAATCCCACAGGCGCAGCACTGGATGAATCGAAGCCCGGAAGATCAAGATATGCTCTATGAAGCTCTTTCGAGAGACTTCGTGAGCCGCAAACCCAAGTTAAGCGCCGCTCACAACTTTTTTCAAAACGTCATGAATCGAATGGTGGACATATACCAAGGATTAGCATCGCTCCTAGAGGTCATATTAGAAGACAATGGATGGCATAAGTTTCATGCCAGCCGGCATCGGGTGTCTTTAAAACCATTCTTATCTCTGCTAGGCCACTCAAAGCCCGCCATGAAGGTCCTGGAGGTTGGTGCCAGTACGGGGGCTTTGACCGCGAATATCCTTGAGGACCTACATGCGCCTGACGGTCGCAGAATGTATTCCGGATATGTCTTCACTGATATCTCGCCCAGTTTCTTTATGGCAGCCAAAGAAAACGTCGCCAAACATGCCAATCTTAGCTTCAAAGCTCTTGATATAACAACAGACCCCGTTGCGCAAGGCTTTGATGCTGCAGCGTATGATGTGGTCATCTGTGATAACGTACGTACTTTTCTTTACCCACCCTAACCAAGCATATCTCCGATGAACCAAGGGCTGAAAACACTAAGGTTCTTCACACAGCTCCGTATCTAAAGCAATCACTTGAAAATATCCGCAAATTACTAGTACCCGGTGGATACTTGGTCTTAGTGGAACTGTGCTCAGGTAAGTACCACTAGGGGGTCGGGCTTGACGGCGTGACAGTAACTCAAATTCGAATGCAGAACACATACTTTTTAGTAGCTTTTTGGTAAGCCACAGCAAAAAGGTGTGAATCAGCTCATTATTAATGTTTATCAGGGTATGCTGCCCGGCTGGTGGCTCGGGGAGGCTGACGGGCGTGTGGACATGCCTTGCGTCTCACCAAAGAGATGGCACGAGGAACTTCGCTCCGCAGGCTTTACCGGTGTGGAGACAAAGGCTTTTGACTTACCGCCACCACATCACTCTAATGCATATATGATATTGAGGGCTTCCGTTATCGAGAGTACCGAGACACAAGTGAGCTTCCTATACAGAGGAGTCCCCAGCGAGCGTGCCAGAATGGTAGAGCAGGCTTTTGGCACTGCCGGATACATTGTGGAATGGTTTACGTTGGAGCAGATTCCAGCCAGTCGGATGGCGGTAGCATTACTGGACTTGGACGAGCCATTTTTTCATGGTATATCCGAGGACAGCTTTCTCTCGTTCCGCAGCTTCATGACAAACTCGACTCCGAAAAGCGTTCTGTGGCTTACCCAAGATATTCAGATGCATTGCAAAGATCTGCGCTAGGGACTAACATTAGGCGCTGCGCGTACAATGCGGTTGGAATTCTCGCTACCGTTTACCACCTTTGAGATGAGTCGCTGCGATACAACAACGCTGCAGTCTCTTGTCAAGGTGCACCGAACAATTCAGTCGTCGTTAGGTTCGGGTGCTGAAGCCGACTATGAATACTCAGCTCATGATAATACTGTCTTCACCAGTCGGTACTACCCCACAACTCCATCTTCTCGACAGGACGTGATAGACCCTCCGCCAAGACTATCCAAGAAGCTCACGATTGGCACTTGCAGACTATTGGATACCCTACAATGGAGGCAAGTGGAGAGCCACCCGCCGGGCCACGATGAGATCGAAGTTGATGTTAAAGTAATTGGCTTGAATTTCAAGGTGAATGAATGACCATTACCAGATACACCACGACATTTCGTATGCTAATTTCTCTCTAGGATATGATGGCTGCTACTATGCCGTGTGTGTACAGTACAGTGATACACTCACTATTGGGCATTGGAGAGTTGGCGAAAGGACAGGTGAGCAAGTTAAGAGTCTCGAATGGAATGAATAATCTGACATTCAAAGTCTGTGTTGATTCATTCAGCTTGCGGTGGAGTGGGGATAGCAGCAATTCAACTGTGTAAGATGGTGGGTGCGGAGGTACGTGCTAACTGCCACCTGACATAAATTGAGTACTATTAACAAACCCGTGCTAGATTTTTCGCCACTGTCGGAAACGAAGCCAAGAAACAATATCTCGTCGAAAACCATGACATCCCTCTACATCGAATTTTCAATTCTAGAGACATAAGCTTCAAGCAAGGTGTTCTGAACGAAACCAATGGACGAGGAGTTGACATTGTGTTGAACTCTTTATCCGGCGAGGGCCTCCATGCTTCGTGGGAATGTGTTGCAGCCTTCGGCAAGATGATTGAGATTGGAAAAAGAGACATGATAGGACGCGGAAAACTGAATGTGGATCTCTTCGTTGCCAATAGGTCGTTTTTTGGTGTCGATCTACACCAGATGGCTATCCGCCAGCCTGAAAAAGTCAGAAGGTAAGCAACCTTCAGCCAAGTAAAAGCAGTCCATGACTTATTTTGATACTGTTAGTCTGTTTCTGAGGGCTATGGAGTATTTTCGCCACGGGGAGTTGAAAGCAATTCAGCCGCAGACCATTTTTGACGCTCAGGATGTCCAAGGAGCCTTCAGGAAGATGCAAAGTGGCCAGCATATGGGCAAGATCCTTGTTCGAATACCTGAGGATACAGACCAAATTCCTAGTTTAGCTTTTGCAAAATCCGTCACTTTTGCCTCTGATGCTGTATACCTTCTCGTCGGAGGACTCGGAGGTCTTGGGATTGCCATTTCCAGATGGATGGTGGAAAAGGGGGCCAGGACTTTTGTATTTCTTTCTCGATCCGCTGGCACGACTTCCCACTCCAGAGACTTCATTAAAGAGTTGGAGGAGATGGGCTGTACAGCTAAGGTGGCAATGGGCAGTGTTTCTAACATAGATGATGTTCAAGCGGCGATCGCTCTCTCTCATGGACGTCTAGCTGGAGTCATTCAGCTTGCCATGAATCTCAGAGTAAGTGACTTTGCATATCGATTAGACATCAGCGCAAAACTAACGCGATGACAGGACCAAAGCTTTGCAAATATGACCTTCGATGATTGGAGTAGCGCGCTCGCCCCTAAGGTCGAAGGGACTAGGAACCTCTATAAGACTCTCCAGAACTACAACTTGGATTTTTTTGTGGTTTTTAGTTCTGTGGTTGGTCTGTACGCAAATGCAGGGCAAGCCAACTATGCTGCTGCCAACTCTTTCCTGGACACCTTTGTCAAGAGCGTTCGACATACGGGCTTCCCAGCGTGTGTAATTAATCTTGGTGCTGTGGAAGACATTGGGCATGTCAGCCAGGATGAAGTCCTCTTAAAGAGATGTCGCCAAATCGCGGCGAAGCTATTCACGGAACGGGACGTCCTTCAAGCTGTTGAGAGTGCGATTTTAGAGGCGGGTTCCGCCTCTGCTGATGAAGACCATAATATGGGTCGCATAATAGCCAGCATACAACCATTCAGTGTGGCAGTGCAGACGGCATTTAGCAGTGATCGGCGTTTTGCGGCTTTCAACCAACCAGATTCATATTTGAAGGATAGCCAAGCCGCAGAGACCGATGCAATCAGCAAATGGGCTGCAGCTGTTGATGACGATCCACAGATCCTGCTGCAGCAGTCCGCCGCAGATTTCCTCCTGAAAGAAATTGGCCGCTTAATCCAGACTTATTCTGGTGAGGCCGACACGGTTGACCTCGACGAGGCCGCAGGGGATATTGGAGTTGACTCTCTCATGGCAATTGAGATTCATAGTTGGCTGCGCAAGCGCTGCCGTGTTGAGGTTCCAGCTGTCAAGCTGGCCAAGGCAAAGAATGTCAAGGCGCTTACGGGTCTTGTCTTTCAAGCGCTGAGGACCAGGTATAAGCTGGAGGAGCCTGTGTAGTCTCAGATGATGAGGAAGTGAGTGCTTGGATAAATTGAAAAGGCGGATAGCATCTCATTATGTTGTCACAACTCAAATTTCACAGCCTGTCTTCCGATGCTCCAGCGAGGAGGATGATTGAAGAGGCCACAGATATTCCCAACTCTGATACTATAGGCACAGTCGTTGACCCTAAGTGATGTACTATAAATAGCCTTATATATGTACTAGCCAATTGTGTTGGGAAATAGTTATTCTACATATGCGGATAATTGATCTTGGCAATATCCTCAATTAGCAGTAACGTATGTCATAAGCGAATGTCCCACACAAGCGAGTGTCCCAAAATTCTCAACTTTTAAGACAGGATCTAACATAAAACTATAAAGAAGCATTTAATCAATTGAATTTAATTGCTATACTCTTCCTCTTCCTCAGCCATCTGATAACAACCTGACATGTTCTGCTGTCATGACCAGTCTTACCGCATATTCTACAATACCCTTGCTTCGATCACGTTGACCCGCCTCGACCACTTCTTAATAATTCTTGCCGT
This sequence comes from Mariannaea elegans, assembly GCA_930272665.1. NCBI lineage: Eukaryota > Fungi > Ascomycota > Sordariomycetes > Hypocreales > Nectriaceae > Mariannaea > Mariannaea elegans. Next base: position 44,768 of record CAKNEU010000138.1, on the reverse strand, counting down.
AACCTCATGACATAGATTCCTACACAACAAGTTAGACCTGAAGTAATAGCTGGAAGGTTGAAAAGTTGCGCCACGGTAAACCAGAATGATAATACTCACCTGCGAGGCCACTTTTTGAAATTTCGCTTGTTAACAGCTCCATAATATCATTCGTAATTTTGTTACAGCTAGGGTATAGGTCCGGCAGAGTCACCACTACCCTTGCCACCAGGTAGTATAGAATCATTGCTGGTAGGGTGACGGAGCTATTCGCTTTACCTTCTTTTTGTACGATATCTCGTGTCATAGACAACACTTTTTCCAACGCCAAAGACGCTGCAACCCAACTTGGTGTTCGGTCTAAAGCTGTCCGCACATCGGACTCGATTCGGTGTTGGTACAGGATAACCATGGCGCTTAGAAGGGGTAAGTATTCACGTTACGCTTTCAGATTGATCCTCCTTACATGAAAATCAGGGGTGACGCAATACACGGTGTGTCATTTCTAATTGCGCTCTGTTGGATGGCAATCATGCTCAATGGTCGCAATCTGTGGTCGAGGTCCCAGAAGCCCTCCTCGGCGCAGCTTTTGCAGCAGCTGAACTTCCGTTGAATAAATGCGCAGACTTTGCCAAGAAGGTGAGCTGCACGAATCGGCAGAGTGAATGCATCACTCGCACTTCCCGAGTTTTGAAACAGTGTCGTTTTTGAAGATCTCTCTGCACCAAACTCCTGGTCAAGACTGCCATCAGAGACTGCCACGGCTCTGTGGCAGCACGGATCAGCGACGTGGACCAGCCTGTCATTGTACTGTCAGATCATGTATTCAAGATTAATTTCGGACGTGCCGGGACTTCTACCTATCGAGTAAGATGATACCGTACCAGATATTCCGTCTGCTCACCTCTTGCCCTCCTGCTACCACATGGCTTTGATGCAGATTCAGTTCATAACCTAAGCTAGCGCATATGGTCACCGTGAGAGATGCTTTGCTAAACTGTCCGGAATGCAATTCGAGGGCAGAGAGTAGAACGCCGGTCTGAATAGTTTCAAGCCGGTGCTTGCGATCGAGCTGTAGGATAGTGAAGAATCTCTGACAAGCTTCCAGCCAGTCACTCCTGTGGGTTCTAGGATAATCGACTTTCGCAGGTGCGTATTGTTGGTTCATCAGATGAACCACAAAGAGCAATGTCGCCACTTCCGCGTTCGGTTCATGGGACAGTTGGTTTACCTGTTGTCTAAGCCTGGTAATGTTGATGATCGGAAGCCACGAGGATATGGAATCTTGTGTTGTCTCCGTGACATGGATTACATCGACAGGGATGTGGTTCAGGAGACCTAATACTTCATTAGTGATATGCTTGTCGATAGAACCGGGTTGTAGTAACTCCTGCGAAAATGTCAGCTGGGTCGATCTGTCGCATGACGTTGCATCTGTGCTATACTGGGTACGATAGGGGAATAAGTCAACGACAACTCACGGATTCGAACTGAGGTCGCAGCTGTGTACATCGGCCATCGGCCATCTCCGTAACCTCGGCATAGCGGCAGCAGCGGCGTTGTCTGCCGGGTCAATCAGCAGTGATTCGAATGAGTATTATAGCGCTCCTGAGTGATTACTTCCTGCACCGACCGCATTGTGGCAGCTGTTTATCGCACTTTCTCTTCTGCGACCTGCAGATGCTGCATGACTCAGAAGCCACCATCAGCCCACCGAGCGGCTCTGCGCTACTAGCGGTACCGCCATTCGCCGACTCCAGATCATGTTCCATAGACAGTGACGCCCAAATACACGTTCTAGAAAGATGAGTTGCTGCCTGGTTGATTGGGAAGAAAGAAGGAATGAAAATTGTCAATCAGTTAAGTGGAAGATGACTGCTTGATAAGCAAGTTGTCTGCTCGCATGGTACTAGCGGGGACTAGCGGTCTGCTATTACCTATTACAGCTTCGGAATGGGGGCCAGTGCGTAAGGGGAATTGGAGAGTGGGACTTCAGATATCTTCAAGCCTCCTGGGTGGGCATGTGTAAGCTGTACGCTATTTAAAATATGGCCTGCGAGATTTCCAAAGCACACGCAGATTCCCGAATGTAATGACAGAATGAACAACGTCCTGTGCTTTGATAAATTGACCTCAGAAGCTTAGGCCGAAGAGAGGAGAATGGTCGCTTGATATAATGCGTCGCCCTTCTATTTCTGTGATGTGCCGCCCTTCACCATTCCGTGACCCAACAGGTAGCCGATCGGACATTCCAGCTTTCAATGCGATCCCGCTAGCGCCCGCTAGCGGATTCTCGTTAGTATCCTTGTATTTGCTTCAAACCACACCCACTTCGTGTAGTAAATAGTCTAATACCTCAGAAATCTCGTAATGAATACCACTAAACCTGAAATTCCGGGTAATGTTGATTTTTAATCCCACATGTCGCGTGGTATATATAAGTTCCTACTCTACCAAATGCTGTGAAACCCCGAGCTTGTGTCCAAATACCAAGACGTCCATCTCTCGGCAGAGGCATATCCTAACATTCGGAGCACAGTGTTCTTCTAGCCAAACAAAATATGGTCTCGTATCTCATCACGGGAGCTAATCGAGGCTTGGGCCTCTTGATGGCGTCATACCTCGGGTCACAAGCCGAGTCGGAGGTTGTACGTGTCGTTGCCGCCGTTCGCACCTCGAGTGAACGTCTGGATAAACTGGCAAGTGATTCCAAGGGCCGCGTCGTCGTCCTCTATGTACATGTCACGGATGATTATAGCGTGAGTCAGTTCGCCAAAGACGCTACCAAGGTCCTTCCCAATGGACTGGACATCCTCATCAATAATGCGGGGATCATGCATTACTCGAAGAACGCAGACGCTGGTATAGAGTCAATGTACGTCCTGTGGCATTGCTTGATCTCCGAGCCAAAAGTACTGACCAATAGTTAGGGATAATTTGCAAGAGCATATCGATGTCAACGTACATAGTGTCCACACTCTCTCCAAGGCTCTTCTGCCGCTTCTTCGCCAGGGGCAAAGGAAAACCATTGTCAACGTGTAAGACCGTCACGCGGGTAACCCGGCACATCAGCTAACAGCTACTTTCTAGAACCTCCGCCATGGGTTCAATTACCCTCGCGCACGAGTACATGTTCCAGCCAACGCCAGGCTACAAGATTTCTAAGGCAGCGCTGAATATGATGACGGTGCAGTATGCAGCCTATTTGGAGAAAGAGGGCTTCATTATTTTTGGAATCGATCCCGGCGTAAGCTTTTCCCCTGACCTGATTTCAAATCCACAGAGCGCATGCTAATATCTCTAATGTAATTCAGTGGGCTCGTACAGACATGGGCTCCCAACATGCAGACCTTGACCCCCAGGAAGCCGCGGAATGCCTAATGAAGAAAGTTATGGGTACTACTAAGGATGATACTGGCAAGTACTTTGAGGCCAATGTTCCGTCGTGGGAGTACAAAGGAGGCCCAAACCTTTACACAGGTCGGATCCTCCCATGGTAGTTTATTTACTTTTGGCGAATCGAAGAGTATGTCTTGATAATCATGCTTGCAACCACAGGATGCAAAATTACCATTACATGTAGTATCGTCATTGAATACATGGATTTTGGACAGTTTTGTGGCACCTTTCTCTTGATCTATTTGATCAAATGGTCTTTGACATGATTGTTTATTTATTTTATTGATCTTTTGGGTTGTTGGTTTCTTGTTGGCTCTTGTTGAAACTCTCAGATGAGTACGTTTTCTGGCCTTTGCAAGCAGTATCGTGGGCGGGATGTTGGTTTCTGTTGTTCCTTGCTTTTACCTGCCCTAAATAAAATAGCCATACTGCAAGCGGCCTATGGTTAGGCCTCGTTGAAAGGCCTAAGAATAAACCGTTTTCGTAAGTCCGGTTGGGGCTCTTTTGTATTTAAAATTTCACTAAATATATGTGATAATCCGTTGAATTGCCCCATGGATCTGGTGGGTGTAATTACCTCTCTAACCATACGAAGATTTCCCTCTAAACACGGCATCTATAATAGCGTTTCCAGGTTATACTAACATGGCTTTTACGTTTCAGATACTCGTAACATACAGATAAGCTTGTATAGGAATTCAATTCTCTCTTGTCCGCTGAATCCAGTGGTTATCGAAATCACCCATCCTTGCCTGCATTTTTACTCTCCCCTTTATTCTTTCGAATAGCTTTCCCCTCAGCAGATATGTCGGCGTGCAACTCCACGCATGACAAAAACTGTTATTTCTTACATCTCCATATGGACTGGCATCCATATCCTCAGGATCAAAGCACTCCCAGAAGGTATCTGCCCCTGCATACACCATCCCCCCCCAATACGACTTGATAATTTCAAGACATTCGGCGTAACAGCCCACCATCAATAGCGCCTCGCATACGTAATGTCATAGGTAAGGTGTCAGTGGTTTGACAGCTAATGGATGCGCCATTGTTTTGAGCAATGCAGATCGAGCAATCTCAACGGGAAAGGCCCCAGAGAGAACAAACCAAGCAGCAGAAGCATAGCTGACTTGTGCGTCTGGTCCAGATATAAACATTCCATCTTTGAGAAAGGTTTTCGATGCTGCCGTCATGCCAACAACAGTGCCCGTATATGGGGCATCCTTGCCTATCAACTTGGCAAACTTGTTGATTGTTTTCAGGCAAAAAAGTAACAAGCCATGCATACTTGCGCCCTTGTCAAGTTTCTTTTCCCAGTCGATGAATTTGAAATCTTCGGTTTTTTCCATCTCGAAGATGTGGGTGCTGGGGTTCAGACTTAACAAAGCCCGTTTGACGCATTGCCGTACCGTTGGCCAAAGGATATCCCCAGTTTCCACATCACCAGATGCCAAAACGTACTCATAAACGATAACACTAAAGATGGCATCGTAATCGACAATATAATCGGTTGAAGGGGATAGTTCCGGCTTCAGAAAGATATTAGCAGGCAGCGAGCCGTCCTGGCGTCTAACGGCTGCAAGCAGGAAAAGACACCGTTTGACTAGGCCGAAATCTCGGAATGTACTGTAATTGGCTAACGCTTGAAGTCGGAGATCTCCAATCCAGAGTCTTCTATCTCGACGGGGTCCATCCTCGAAGACCATGTGCATACAATCTCTAAGCGTAGAGATACTGATGTGGTCGATATCTTGAAGAAGCTGGCTATTGAAATCCATCATATCAAGCCCCTGTTCTGGGCTGACTGCACTGACGCACTCGCATTTGGCGTCTGAAAAGGCCACCCGAAACTTGATAGAGGTATCTATTATTTGTAGTCGAAGAAACCGAAATGAATATCGTCGCGGGAGCGTTACTGTCTCAGGACAGGTGTCGATATTAATCACTTCGTCAGGGAGCCAGGCTGTGCTAATCCACGTGTTCACACCATCCATACTCGTCGTCACATCGAGAGGTGACTCTCCGAATGTGAGACGCAGTCTGCACGGGGCGTCCATATTTCCCCCGACACAGGACAGCTTGAAGGATAGTAACCCCACCATATGCAACCCGAAGTCAAGGATGAATTCGGATCCCTTGCCTGCCCCATGAGAGAGAAGGAAGGTCAGAGATAGGATGGGTAGAGGAGAGTTTCACCCCGAAGTAGCAATCTTTTTCGGGTGAGAAAGTGATGATGCGCTGTGGTGTCCGAGGCCAACGGTGGAGAGTGGGACAGAGGCTGTCAGCGACGGTTTCAAAATCGCCATTTTGCAACGTTTCCGTCATTTTGAAATAGGAGAATTTTGAGGGGATCTCATATGTCTAAAGCTTAAATACACGCAAAAGAAGAAAAAAATAGGACTATATAATGGATAGAGTGAAACGGGTTCGGCTGATGCTGCACCGACGCATTGCGGGTATTTTCTTCAGTGTGGTGGGTTGCTAAATTCTTATCCGGCTTCTATTATCGGACCAGACCCTCAGAATTAAAACATGGTCTATCTGCCTCCTGCTACTCTGTACTTTGTGGAAAGGTTTACCCTGTTGGTGAACGCGTGAAATTGACCAACAGGAAAACTTACATTCCCGACCACCAGTATTCCTCTAGGTCGCTGCTCGAATCCACCATGACTCTATATTTTTCGTGTTGTCTCAGGGCGAGACAATGAAAGTCACATGTAATATTTCCACAATTCAATGTAAGAATTGGTCTACTCCGCAGAGGGGCTCCCAACATCCACTGGCGATGAGGGTGTAGTTTGACAAACTACAGTAGAGATATCACGCTGTGGACGGCTCGGTTTCGCTGTAATTTGACAAACTCGTAGTCAGCGTGAATCGCGTCGGCGCTAGATCAGCCGCGTCGGTGTCCTCCCCGATGCACTTAGAAAACGCTTGGCTGCGAAGGGAGGGTCATTCAGCAAATGTCGGGAAAGCTCCCCGATAGAAGTGGATCTTTGTGGTTACACTAGTGCTACGTTATTTGGTCAACAAGCGGCATATGTTTCGTCAAGAGGCGCTGGGTGAGCAGACGCCCATTGTTTGGCTATGCAATGTTGGTGTATCATTATCTTGCATCTCGAGCATAACTTAGGCTATCAAGCCTCAACTGAGTGGTATCATCCGTTCCAAGCATTCAGGTATGGCCAGAGGAATTTTTCTACCTCGGATATCTCATCCCCGGCCGTCTGGCAATAACACATTTTGTACTCTGGCAAACGACGAAGCTCTCAGGTGCCACAAGTGAACGAATCGCCTACAAGGATGGTGCATATGAGGCGAACATAAGAATGCAAAATGGCATGGCTAGCAATGGTTCCAGATTTCAGAGGTCATTTGCAGTCTCGGAGACGGACCGATGAGTAGAGCCAAAGTGTGAGGGGGGAAATACGTAACAATGACTCAGGTTCCTGGGTGGCGAGCACCTCAGATCTTGACCGTGATGCGGGAGTTCACTGGGAGAATTGGTCTAAATCGCTCTAGTCTCATTCTCCACAACGCTGTTGCCTGTCCCCCATCGCGCTGTGGTGAGAATCGGCCCAAGTCCCACCGAATACCCCATGGAGACCCCACGTTTATGGCTTGAGTGCATGTAAGACGAGGAGCCAATCCACGTACCCCAGCTTCTCAGCTCTCAAAATGGAATGGGACAAATTTAAACGTTTTTCCTTAGCACCTGGAACGCATTGCACTGATACTTATACTAACGATGCCTGACCCCGAACGCCGGCTAGTTGGCCGTCTAGAGTAACAGATTGTGGTTAGCCAGGCCCACCTGGGCCAGTTGCTTCGTACCATCTGTGACCGAAATCACGAGCATAAAAGAACCAAGGATTGCTCTCTGAAATCCATTCCTCGATATACAATTCAGCTTCAGACACACCAATCGATCCTCACCATGGCTACCACGGAACCACGCAAAACAAGTTTAGAGAACCCAACTGACCTGATCGAAAATGTTGAAGGGCTCAGGCTCAAGCATAGCGAGCTTGTCCTAGAAGCAGCTGCGAAGGGTCAAGCCGCCACCGGTTACGAGACGTTGACAGTGTTGGAAACCGTCAAGGCCTTTAAAGTCGCTACTGCTGTGTGCTTTGCGGCAGCTTTCAGTGCTGCCACTGATGGCTTTCAAATTGGGTCAGTTATACCGCAATCTCCTCCCCTTGTAAAGAGATGCCAAGTCGTGTGCTTGAAATCCCAGGATCTGTGTCATTGACAAATTATTGCAGTATGAACGGCAGCATCATTGCCAACACAGGATTCGTCGACCAATTTGCGACCGAATTCGATGATAACGGCAGTCCGTACCTCGCTTCTCCTATTTTGGCTGGTTGGAGCTCGATCATGTCTGTCGGCCAGATTATTGGCATGACAATGCTTCCGTTCCTATCTAATAGGTATGGCAGAAAGATCGCCATGTATACCTTTTGGGTTATCCTTGTGTCCAGCGTTCTTGCAGAGAGTTTCGCTAGGACTTGGCAAGTCTGGCTGATTGCAAAACTTCTCGCTGGAATCGGAGTTGGTTGTCTGCAGGCAACTCTGCCTGTCTATATTTCAGAATGCGCACCCACTCGCATCCGCGGCGGCCTAATCATGTGTTACAATCTATGGTGGACTATCGGGTCCTTCTTCTCCTATATCTGTCTTCAGATCCTCAATCGACAGAACCCTACGAGTTGGTTAATCCCTATTTACACTCAATGGGCCCAGATTGGCCTAATATTCTTCATCTATATCTTCCTACCTGAATCACCCGCATGGTGTGTTACTCGCGGTTATACCGAGCGAGCGAAAAAGGAACTACAAAAGTTGAACTACGGGGTTAAAAATTATGACCTCGAGCACCAATACCAGATCCTCGTCCGTGCTATTGAGCATGAAAATACCGTCGCAGCAGAACAGAATGCAGAACAGTGGTATTCTATCTTTCGCGGTACCAATGGCATCCGGACAATTATTTCTCTTTGGCCAAATATGACTCAACAATTCATTGGTCTCACCCTTTTTACTACCTTCGGAACATACTTTTTCCAGCAGGCCGGCCTGAGCGATCCATTCAAGATCAAGTGTATCACGTCATCTATTAACATAACAACTCTTATTACTGTTGACTTTACAGCTGATTGGATTGGTCGTCGAAGGATTGCTTGCTGTGCAACATCACTGGCCTGGACTGCTTGCGTGGCCATTGGAATCCTCAGTGTTGCCCCACAAGTCAAAGCAACGTCTTATCTATTCGTATTCTTCACTTGCATCTGGAGTAAGCTTTGTCAACTTTCCATTTAGGCTAAGATTTAAACTAATATATGGGTACAGATATCGGGATGATCTCAAACGGGGCAGCAGGTTGGGGTTACATTGCAGAAATTTCATCACTTCGTCTCAGACCCTATACTGCTGGTTTTGGCGCAGCATGCACCTGTGTTGCTGGAGTAATTATGAATGTCCTTACTCCATATATGGTTAGCGCCAATAAGTGGAACTGGGGTTATAAAACAGGCTGGTTCTATGCTGGCGTGGGGTTCCCATTTCTCGTCGGAGTATGGCTTCTTCTTCTCGACACAGCTGGGTAAGTTTATCTTCAACTAGAAACTCCATTAGTCAAGCTGACTCATCTTTCATAGCCGCTCGGTGTCCGAGGTTGACGAATTATTTGAGCGAAAGATTAAACCTCGGCGGTTCCACAAGACTGACACCGCAAACCAGCGTCTCGTTAATGCCCAGAAACAGCAATAGTTTTTAGCTAGCATGTTTCAAAGCTATACTAGGTGTTCCGAAGTGGACTGTAAAGGTGACATAAAGTCATTTGACGCAATGGGTTCAGGCAATCTCTGTATTGATGATGAGCTTATTATTGATAACACGACTGTGCAAAGACCTGGAGACTTTTATTTTGGGAAAGGCACAGTTGAGGAGACGGCAGTTAAGAAACTCATACAAGGTCAGACATACCGTATTCGGGTCGAATATGCTAGCGCGCCATCCTCAAAGCTGGTAAAACCGGGCGTGGTTAATTACGGAGGTGGGGCGTGCAGTTTGGGAATGATCGAAGTTATCGATGCCGACCTAACCATTTCTAAAGCCGTCGAGGCGGCGAAAAAGGCAGACATTGCGATAATTTGCGCTGGTCTATCTAAAGATCAAGAGTCTGAAGGCTTTGATCGTAAGGATATGGATCTACCTGGAGCAGTTCCAAGGATGATCTCTGCCGTGCTCGCCGCGGCACCAAATACGATTGTTGTTACACAAAGCGGTACTCCGATTAACATGCTCCCTTGGGTCGAAAGCGTTAAAACCCACTTACACACTTGGTTCGGGGGAAACGAAACAGGCAATGGGATTGCTGACGTTATTTTCGGTCGAGTAAATCCCTCTGGAAAATTACCGCTTTCTTTCCCACGACGCCTAGAGGACAATCCAACATTTCTCAATTTTGGGAGTGAAAAGGGTAAAGTTGTGTATGGAGAGGGTATCTACGTTGGATATAGATACTATGAGAAAGTATTGCTCGAAGTTCTGTATCCATTTGGGTGAGTATCAGACAACAATTTCTGGTTTGTCGCTAACCACTGAACCTAGGCATGGTTTATCATATACTACCTTTTCCTATTCTAACTTGAGAGTACATGAAACTTCAGCCACGTTAGAAGTTACAAACTCAGGGTCAATCGCTAGGGCAGAGGTTGTGCAACTGTACATCGCTGCAGATGAGACATTATCCTCAATCCCTCGCCCCAAGAAAGAGCTCAAGGGGTTCGCAAAAGTCTTCCTCTGCCCAGGAGACACGCAACAAGTGACCATCCCCTTTGATCGATTTACTCTGGCCTTTTGGGATGAGGATATTTCAAAGTGGGTATGTGAGAAGGGCAAATACAAGGTATTAGTCGGGTCAAGCAGCCAGAGGATTTTACTCGAAGGTGTATTCAATCAAAAGGCAACCTCAATGTGGTCTGGAATTTAATATTTTTTCCGTTCTGAAGCCTTGCTGATAGAGATCCTGTATGTATTGTCGAGGCCAAGAACTTCCGGTAACTTCTTCTTGCACCGAGAGCAGGTCAGAAATAGAACTTCAATCCGTCCCTGCTATTCCATTTGATAAAGTGTTTGAGCGCGTAGTGCTACATGTCTTTGACCTACACCTGTATCGGAGTCAGGCCACCGAGGGATTTCTAACGTATGTATTGACATGTCTTGTAGATATTCTTCTGCCTATAAATGGACAGTTCCGTGCAGGCCTAATAACCCCCTTTTCATTTCATCCCTTATGCAGAAAACTCGGACAAGCCTCTGGAACTGTCGATGGGAAGTCCATGGCCGAGGATCAAATCAAACGACCCAGACATATCGGATCCGCCTCTGACTTTTCAAGCGGCTTCAATATGGTCAGACCGACCCCCATATATTACTGGGGGCACATGAATACACAATTCATAGCTAGAAAATGTTTGCTGTTGAACTGACTCCAAGCACTCTCCTTAACAACAAGCCTGGGTACAGACCGGCTTCGGCGCTTGGTCACGACTCACAATTAAACGCCATTTGAGGACTACAGCGAAAAGTAACGAAAATCTTTTAACGCGCAAGATGAAAAGGCATAATGGCGGGGGCGAATGGGGGGACAACGGTATGGTAGATTGCTGGACTGAGGTACTTGCGTAGAATTCATTCAGTTGTGACAGGAGAAAGTGCAGACAAATTAGTAACAACGGAGGGGTTTATTCAGTTTTAACCAACCTTCGGTTCATTGAGTTCCACTCAGTGATTAGAAGCCACTGGGTCTATGAACGTCCTTCACTATACGAAGGACGTCTCTTAGCCTGTGAAGCTGTCCGGCCATCCAGTCAACCTGCCCCTCGCGAATGGCATTGCCCAAGCCCCCTAGCACACCCTCATCTCCCACAATACCAAGAGCCTTGTCCAAAGTGCTGTACATCATATATAAACCTGACGTTATCACCTGGCACCTATGCTCCGCTGTATCCCAGTGATATATAACACCCTTGTTCGGGGTAGCTAATGCTGGAGAAATGGCAGAGGCCTTGTCGCTCACGTCCACTGTAAGATATGGCACACTGGCACAGATTTCGTCAACGAGGAGTTGCATCCTAGCTAATAGAATAGTTGGCAGTTCCCTATGATTTTGCGACTGGCTCTGCGCCCCCTTGGCCGAGATGGCGGCAGTGCACTCATGGATGAGCGCAAGTACACCCAGTTCGGTGATTCTCTGGCGGTTCAGTGAGTTGGCTATCGACAAGTTGGTGTAGACGGCTGGCATGACTTTCTCGTATAAAGCAGCAGCCTGTATCGACGAGGCTAGTGTACAACCTAGGACAGGCATCGGCTTCCAAGTTGGCGGGAGGGCGCCCCGCCAGAGGTCACATTCGATCGCTAGGCTAGTGGCGCTCGCAAGAACACTGCGCAGTTTCGTCTCATCATCGGCCTTGTTTTCGATTGGATAAGCATCTACCGAATCATGGGAACCGAGGATCTTATAATTCATCTTTAGCAGATGCTGAAGCTGGGAAAGCTTGAATGTCAGCGTGTCGGCCTCAATCGCCATGCCTTCCGGCTGAGCTCTGACGGCGCCATCCCAAACAGCACTGACAGCCTCGAAATCAGCTGGCTCAGTGAATCCGTTCCGATTGTGGTAGAGCAGTCTGTTTCGAGTAGCAATAACGAGACGCCACGAGACCTCGTCGCGGTAGTTGAGCGGTCCGCGGTGCTGCAGCAAGGCGACAGATCCAAGTATGTGAGTGCCGGAATGGGACTCGCGATATTTCCTCCCAAATGTAGTCTCGTTACTCTCGTATGCGTCCAAAACGAGAGTGGTCATCAACAGCTCATCCGACTTGCTCTGCATCGGTCCAGCGATAGCTTGATTGGTTTGGGTCAGCGCCTCGGCGTATATTCTGTGCTCCATGGCAGATTTGTCACCACACAGACTGTGCAGATGGGCCACTTGAAGGGCAAGCGCTGTAGTCGCCTTGGAGAGCGGAGATGAAATGTTTGAATTGGCATACATGGCTGGGAGGATGCCGAAGAAACTACACGTAGTTTGAACATCGTGGTTGAAGCTGTAGCGGAGGAAGAAGAAGCCCAAGGCGTTAGACTCGGCGTCTTCTGAAAGGCTCCGGGGGATGCAGTGGGGGGACTGCAAAGGACTCGAATTGAGCGTCGTCGATCTTCGAAGCGTCAAGGTTGTGCTGCTCTTTTTCGAATGCCTTTTCACGGTCTTGGCCGTTTCGTCCCTGTGCGCCTTTTCGAAAACGTCACGATATCCGGGGCATAAAGTTCCTCTTGCTGTGCATTTGACGCAAGCCGGCTTTCTTTGATCACACTATCCACCCCGGGTCAGCTATGCTATCAGAGGAAATTAAGCTACTCACCTTTATCCTTCGAGCCCTACACCTCCGACAGCCCTTGCTTGGACCGTTGTATACCATTATGAATCCGATTTTCGGGCCATCAACAAACTACTTACCCACGTAATTTTTAGTTGAAAGGTGGAATTTGTGTTGAAATGAACGCTGACCGGCTGCGCCGAGAAACAGCGCCATCTACACAGCGGACCAATCACATTGCTGCGCGAGGATACCCCAACTCGGGTTAGCTCCGGCGTAGCTCTATCTACATCCACGGATACGTCGGGGACTCAGCCAGCATCCTACGTGTTAATGCATTAATTTGGTTCCAGAGTCCTAAGCCTATCTTGTAGTGTACTTGCGACCAGGAGCTTGAAATCGAACATGATACTTACCTTGATCTTCTCATTTCAACTTTAGGAACCTCAACTTGGAGAGCCCTTGCGAGATTAACATATATGATGACGAAGTCGTCAGTTCGCACAGCCTTAATCCAGAGTTGCGATGGGCAGTTGCTGAACTATAAGGGACCATGTGGAAGCTGCAATTGAAGCATTACTCTCCTCCAGAGCCTCACTCACAGCTCAATCCTCATTTCACACTAAACAAACATCAAAGAACTCTCTCAAGTCTCAATCATGCGCTTCCACCAAGCCGTTACCTTGGTGGTCTCCTTAGCTGGACTTTTAGTCTCAGCAGGCCCCCAAAACAAAAAATGCGTTGAAAACCAGTCTTTTGCAGGAAAGTTCGTCGACGGACCAGCTGAGATGAGCGCGGATCCTCTCGTTCCCTTCGATTCCCCCATGGTGTCTGTTTTCAATAGCACCGTGAGCGAAAACTGGTCTTTCGACGCCGTTTCCCATGACGGCAAGGCCAGCATCGTCGTTTATGTCACCCGAGGCACGGTTGCCAACAATGTTGGCGCCCAGCGGGGCTTGATCTCCGTCTCATGGGCCAACGGAACGCGCTATATGGAAACGCATTTTGTGGACATGTCAACCTTGACCACCTGTCCGAAATCCACGTCTGGGTTGTGGACGAACAATGCCAAGAACATATCCTGGGGCTTCACCGCGTCTACCGACTTCAAGAAATCGGTCTTTACCATCAAATCACCGACAATCAACGGCACATTCAAGCTCAAGAATCGAGGACCTCCTATCTACCCCGGAGGTCTTGTGTACCCGAATGCAAAAGCCAGTGTGATGTTGGCCCCTGAGATGTATTGGCAAGAACAGTTCCCCGTCGCTGACGCTGAGGTGGATCTGCGCATTCATGGCACACCCTTCGTCTTGTCTGGTGTTGGTGGCCGGGATAAGAACTGGAACTCCCGGCCCTGGGCCGTGATCAGTGGTAACTGGGACATGGGGCGGGCCATTGCCGGACCATACGGCCTGATGTTCTGGAACTATACATCGGCCGTAGACGGACAGTCCTACTTCAGCGCCACCCTGATGAAAGACGGCGATGTCATTTTCCGCACTTCAAATAGGCAACCGTCATGTTCCGAAACCTACGGCACCGTCAAGTTGACCAACAGCGGCCCCGTTCGTCTGGCATCCGCCCCAGGAGCCACGTCCCCGCTGCCCAAATCGCGCCATACCGGATATCTCATTGACTTGATGTCACCCAAGACGGGTGAGCACTGGCGTTTCACGCTCGACTTTTCCCAGACGACGTTCTGGTTACCTGCGAGCGAAACCTTGAACGTTGGTCAATTCGGCGGTAGAGTCTCTGGCGGCTTAGTCGGTGGGAAGAAGTTCAAGGGGGTGGCATCGGGCTCCGTTCAGGAGTATGTTCTTTAGAAAGAGCTCTAAAGTGACCTCAAGGGCTACATCCGTATGCATCCGCTTCCTTTCACAGAAAGGGCATTTTACCGCCCTCTCATTGGTCCATAGCCTGCAAATCCCTTTTCATTTGAAAGAGCATTTGTAAATAAAGGTCCTGGTTACTCTCATTTCAAGTGTAAAATCCGTCTTGTGATTGGCTGTTGCATTTTAGGCCCATTTTGTTTCTTTTTCTTTCCTCCAATCTTCATCATCTTTGGCTATGCTAAACTCTGTATCATATTGTTCCTAAGGCGGGCTCAATACCTACTGGAAAGACGTGTCCTAGCCACACGAGTTTCGAATGGTATCTAGCCAGAAGAGCTATATTGCCGTATGGAAGAAATTTTTTTGTTTCGCAACCAGAATCTCGACGTCCAGCATCTTCGTGGGACATATGATGCATTGCCACTTTGTGGATCCTCGTTCCTTTCTCGTACAGCAATATATAAAACAAGACGGGTAAAAGTTCATCCACCTTTCCTCGTGACTCGGTGTGCCAAAGAAGCAGTGTTATGATTCACGACAGAACATCTTTCTTCCAGCATTATCACTACTATTCTAGGCAAAAACAAGCAAATTATAGCCGCAACTTTTATATTCACGGTCGTACACCTCATTCATCAACTCCTCATTGCTTCCCGTTGCCAGCCACGGCGCCCGCCTCTATCACCCGTGATGAACTAATCGACTGGCGTAATACCCAAAACTCGCAAATGTACGAAGCGCCAGGTTCAATCCAAGACTCTACTGTCCAAGTCGAGCGACGGATTGAAGTGCTAGAGCGGGACTCAAAAAGCTTTTAATGGTGATGTCGCCAAATTTAAGGATAATATCGACAAGGGGTTCGAAAGCGTCGAGAAGCGTTTCGAAGAGCTCAGGGAGCAAGTCAATATTGTCAACGGAAGGTCGCTAGCTTCAATAAGACAGGGCGCAGAAGTCCATTGCAGCTTTGCTCCAGGTCGTCGCACCCACGCCACTTACTCATTTTGGATGTGTGCGCGCTTAGTACGAAAAGGAGGATTAATTACAAGACGAAAATAGATCAATGATCAACGCATTGGCGGGGTGGCAAATCAGCTTCAGCGGAGGTGCGCTGACACAAGAGTTGCAACCGCAAAGGGGCATAGCCGAAACGGGTTCTGTCTCGCCCCAGTGCCAGTCGTATCTCGACGGCCTAGCCCCGACAACAGCGCCCCCCGAATGAGGAGAAACATAACCGTGGCAGCAAAATGCCCAGGCATTCAATGTAACTATCAAAAATATGTCAACATGGTTCAATTTTGCCATAAAGTGTTGATGTGGAGGGTTCGTTGCATTGTGCTCGTTGAGTGCATCTTATCGCGCCCAATACTGAAGCGTTAGCTTGCAGTAGATGGGATTAAATCATCCCTTCAAATTACCTGTAATCTATTGATTGACAAGAAAGAGCAGCGAATAATTCATTGCTATCAGTAGTTTCTTCTTAGAAGATCTTCATAACCGTCACCATTTACGTTAAGTTAGGCTTGTTTGAGTAAGACGGTCGGAGGATTTTGATGCGAACCATTGTCACAAACGTATTCATCCCTGAATGGAATAAAATTAATTAAGGGTAAAGACGATGTTTTCAAGTTGGGATTTACACTCAGCTTTGCCGATGAAGCCGGAATGTAGCCAATATTCCGAGTTTCGCGACTTCAAACGTTGGCATGGCAAAGCCCCGGTCAACGTCAAGTGGCTGAACCCAAGCAAGCTACAATTTTTATCGCGGCTCCTAGGGGCTGAAATTGGCAACACTGAGTGCACCAGATCAGGTCTAGAGGCAGGATAAGCAGCTTCCGGTCACAGTCGAGTTGCAGATCATGTCAAAGTTGCATGTGAAACGGTATGAAACTTGACGATCAGGTATGTTCTGCTCGGAGAGCGTTTCCGAAGTCACGTCCCCAAGAAAGATATATTTAAGACTTAAATCGCCTCTTTAATCTGATGGCTTTTGAGTAGCAATCAACTTGATCGACGGCTTATCAACTCATTATACCAAACATCCATTCTACACTTGAAATTACCCCGCTGGCCGGCTTCGATAACATATCCACCATGGTCCGTTTTGCATTCAACGTGGCTCTGATTTGTAAGTTGCCAAACATGTTCCGGTGGAATTATTTCTTACATTCTCTAGTTGCGCTGGGCGCACTTGCACTCCCCAACCCAAATCCCCTCTCCACAGACCCATCTGGAGATAAAAACATCGGCAATGGCCAAGGAAAACAATTCATTACCGGCGCTTGTCTCAGCGACGCAGATTGCGCAAGCCAATGCTGTGCGACCTTCAGTGGCGGCGGCATCTGCTCCGCCCGAGCTGTAGCAAACCAGCAGGGCAAGCAGGGCTGCGGTTTCAACGGCTCAGGCTCAGATGCAGTTCCGAGTAGTACCGCTCCACAGTCAACAACACCTGTAGCTGAAACCCCTGCTGGAACTGGTGCGGTTGACACCAGTGCGCCGGGTTCTGAGAATGTCGGAACAGGAAATGGACAGCAGTTCATCACTGGACAGTGTTTCTCAGATGCCGACTGCGCTTCAGCTTGTTGTGCGGGTCGTACAGGTAGTACGACGGGTGCATGCTCGGCTATTGCGGTTGCAAATGCAAACGGCAAGACGGGCTGTGGGTTCACCCAGGCATGAGTACCTCAGAGTTGTCTGAGTTACACGTTTATGTATTTGTACAAGAGAGTGTCAAGCCAGTGAGCTAAATCCATGATATTATGCAAGAGACAAATAGCTCAAGGAATCATGGACCATCCTGTTCAGAGATGAGGACAGTGTGTGAAGTAAAAGAAACAGAAATAGAATGATATAATAACCATGCCTCACATGTAGAGTTTAATTTCGTGCTTATGACAACCGTGAGATTCCAAGAATTCACTTCCGTTGCGTCGTGCTACTTTGGGCCCTCTGCCACTATCTAAACCTGCAATCTGAAGGTTAAAATTAACAAGCCTTGGTAGTTGTAATCAAACGATATTGTCTAGGCTAGTATTATTCCGTGAAAACGTTTGAAATAATCGCCGAATTACAGGGATATGATCGCCGACCTAAGGGCATGGTCGCCGAGTCGCTTGCTGTCCATCAGCACTGACATCGGCTGAGACGGCGATAATATTAAAGCATCAACGCTAGCTAGTTATAGCTTCTCTACACGCACCAAACGATTGCCTCAACATTACTGCAGGACCAGCGAAAGTCTTCTTCGGTATTACATATTCCTGTCTTGCCACATTTGACACTCAAATAAATATTTATTGAGGCTACTTCAACTGTAACATTCCTATCTGCTTTAAGCCTTTAGTTGTGCTTCTCAGTTTTATGTGTGACTTATTTGCAATCGAGTTATATACTTTCCATTCCAAATTACTTTAAAGGCTATAACTGGCCCCCCGTTGAAGAATGGCCTGTGTATGAATCGAGCTTTGATTATTCGTTAGTTGGAATGTCGATATAATCTAACACTGTCACATTCAAGAGAAAGCGCAAAGGTGTACACGGTGGAATAAGAACTGAAAAGCCAAGGCTAAGCAATCTAGTATAAAATGTTTAGAATCGGAAGTCTCTTGTTTTCCCGGGCTAATGAGACTAAATCTTGGCTCCAAGACAAGGTGAATATTGAGTCCCGCTGCAAACTGTCGCCGTTGTGGCAGTGCCGCGTATCAATGCGCCCGGCCCCGCCGCCTAGTAACAAGGCATAGACGACCTGACACGGCGAAGCGAATGCTTTCATTTCGCCGGTAAATATATCTGTACCTTTCTCCCGCTCGCGCACCACACCTCTAGTCCTCGCACCCTTTTGTCTCAAAATCAAGTCACCCATCGCCCTCGAGTGACTAGACGCTTATTACACGATGTCTAGTCTTGGGAGTCGGGATGAACACTATGAGCCGCTCATGGATCGAACAAGCAGCATCCATGGAAACGGTATGAAGTGACATCTTCCATAACTACTTTTCCAGAGCATGCATACTTATTCGCAGCCATAGATAACCCGAATATTAGCGGCTTGGATAACGCAAGGACAAGCCCTCTGAAACCAATCGTCACAACTTCCTATAAACTATACCTAGTTGGAGTGCTCATGATGCAAGCGGCGTACATAACCATGGTATCGGTCATATTGAGCACTTGGAAGGGATGGGATGAAACTTCTACAAGCGACAAGATGTGGCTAATTGCGGCGCCAATTTATACATTACTTACTATATTTGCCATGGCACGTTTTGTCCTTTTTTTGCGCAGGTGTAAGAAATCCAACCTCGTATAATGTGGATATGAACATGTCCCTATGAATAAGAGGACGTTAAGGTAGTCTACATTGATGATTATGGGATGAGTTTAGCTTTTATTCTACTTTATGTTGTCAGATAGAACAGAGGTTCTGTTATGAAAGGAAGTAACCGAACAAGGCTGTGCAAGGTTGAAATAGTCTCGCAAGTGTAGCGGAATAACCTCACACAAAGAGATAGTAAAAGCCCTAGCGCAACGCAACAAAGGAACCCTTTGAGGATCAAAGGGATCATATTTCCGAGTACATAAGCATATGATCGGATGTAAAGGATGATAAAATGGATATATAAAGAGCAGATTGTTTCCCTAGATTAGAAGACATCAAGCAACTCATACACATGCAATTCGCACACACAAGAGATTACTACAATTCGATTATTACAATATCTCACGTGATTTTTACACACACACAACTACACGAACCACTAACAAGATCACCGTGGTATCTGACATATGTCATGTATTCTACTGCCAATAGCGCAATATATTACGACCAACTTCCTATCGTGTGCATGCATGTACAATTTCTGAAGTGAGATAAGATATAGACTTGTCACTGTTCATTTTTCTCTATAATCAGCTCATCACGGTACTAGATTTATAACATTGGTGATACAAATAATATTTTCATAAGCTAAGCGCTTTATGACATTTACTTCAAGACGAAGCTACCAGTAGTCCCTTGCCACCCTCAGACTACTGAACCATTAGCTTGGGAAACTGTGCAATAATTCCTTTCCGTTTGTTATTGAAATAGTCTCCTGAATTTGCGCCAAATTCCCAAGAATAAAATATCATCTGGGTATGATGAGGAGCTTTGAGTAAGGATTAATAGTCCGTTCTAACGCCCGTGTTATCGTCAAGTACTGTCACCACGTATGAATAATGATTATATTTTACTAGTAATGAAGAATTTGAGACATAGCTCAAATATATAACATTGTTACAATCGAGGCTTCAAACTACACTCAGATCCGATTCTAATGTCCATTGATTAATTCTGCGATTGTCTCTTAACTGCTACCAGTATTATCACAATATATTGCTAGGAAGATTGTGTGAAGAGCTAAACGTTTTTATGTCATAGTAGTTCATTTACTAACTCAGGCCATTTAGGCCCGACGCTGCGGCTATACGCAAACTGGGAAAGCTAAACAAGATACTAAAATCAAACCAAAACTTTGCATCGTAAAGATTGACATTGCGCACACAGAGAGACGTACGTGGCCAATTGATTTATCTCAAGGTTTGTGCGTATACTTGTACATCAATTTGTGCCGTGTTTTGCGGTAATACTCTCTGTTCACTGTTCATCCGAAAGGACTGGCTCCGGCAGCGCCAGTTAAGGACTTCGGCAATAGACACCACCACTAACAGCATCATCTCTGTGCTTAACAATATTGGCAAGCTGTAGGGGGGCAATATCCGTGATTGCATGCATAACTGCATAGCCCTTTATAGCCATCGCCCTCGCCGGCGAGCGGACAGCCATTGCGTCCATTGGTTGCAGGAGGGGAGACGGGAGCGCCATACGAGGTGCACTTGCAGGGGCCGGGAGGGCAGTATGAATACTGGCAGGCAAACTGGCAAAGGCCGATATAGTTGCCAGATTCACCGTCGGCGACAGTTCCGGCGATGCAGACCTCTAGTGTGTGTGGTTAGTTGGATAAGAACGGTCATCGGGAAGTAGGTTAGAGAAACTTACGGCCAGATCCAACAGAGGTACTCATAGAAGGGGCGGTTGTAGTCTTAGTAGTAATAGTCGTGAGAGGAGCACTGTTAGACGGGCTTGTCGTTGACTGCGTCGTGGAGGTTGTTGTAGCTGGGGGGTTGCCAGCAGAGGTAGGCGAGGATGGGTTGGTACCAAGAGAAGGCTTAGCCTGGCAAGTAGTAACATGCAGGCCGATAGTCAGGGAGGCAAGACCGTCGCCCTCAAGAGGATCAGAGAAGCCAGCAGGAATGGTGCCAACATAGGGATTGAAGTTGTACAGGCCGCAGGGACAGACATTGGTAATGTCCATGAGCGAGGTGTCAGAGAAGACGCTTGCGCCATTACGGGTTAGGGAAAACTTCTGCTGTCCAAGACCAGCAGAGACTGTGAAGATGTTGGCACCAGCAGGCACGTTCTTAGTGACGGTGTTGCCTCCGGAGGAAACGGTGACAGTACCCGCAGACTTCAGAAGACTGACGACGTAGACTACATCATCCATCGTCTCCCAACCATCTGGACGGCCCTCAAAGTAGTTGCCGCTAGCGTTGTTGGCGGGTCGGTTGGCCGTGGTGTCGGTGGCATCGCAGTCAAGTGACTTGAGAGTACGGCGATACCAATAGATAATCTGCTCTGACTGGATATACTTGCTGACATCGGTATCCTTGTTCTTGTAAGCGGCGATGAAAGGCTTAGACAGGTCGAGGAAGCCGTCGTGCGGCATATCGTTTGTCCACTTGGAGTTGCCGTCGTCGTAGTGCTTGGAGTTTAGAGGTCCAACATAGTGAGACTCGCCATAATCGTTCCAGGTGATGAGTTCGACCATGGAAAAACCTTGCTGAAGGACCTGGTTCCAGCGATCAAAAATGAGAGAGCCTCCCGGGAAGACCCAGTTCTAATAGAAGTCAGCATGGATCAAGAGTAGGAGTGAGTAGGAGTGAGTAGGAGTGCGCGAGATTAGTACCTTCGAAAAACTGACTTCTGGTCCGAAGTGAGTGAAGAACCAGGGAGAAATGGCTAGTAATGTCAGTTTGGGTGCGTAAGGAGACACAGGGAAGACTTACGGGCCATGTAAGTCTTGCTGCCGAGCCAGGCCTTGTATGCATTGTCACCATCTGCAACGCTGACATTCTGGCCCGGCTTAGGAGCCTTGTTGTTGCCATCGTTTGGCCAAGCCTATGGGAATATGTTAGCCATGCTGTGTTATTTTGAGACGATTGACTGAATTGGTCAATGCAAGTCCCAGCGTTTGGCATTCATCGCGCTATGCCTAACACAGGCGTTACATTATAGGGTATAGGACAAAGCTCCCTTTAATTTCGTCCGCCACAGAAAGCATACGATAAAACTGACGACTCACCATCCAGTTAAAACCACCGTCAATTGCACTGGTAGATCCTTGACCAGGGTGGAAGTTGGGAACAAAGTAGACATTGGAGCCAGCAGCGGTCCTCAAAGCGTTGACATCGAGGCCATCTCCAGCAAAGGAGGAGGCAAATGGGCGATTGTCAATCAGAAGCTGGGCAGGCAAGCTGGAATACTGCTTAATTTTCTGGCCGACACCAGCAGCGTTGCTAGGACTCCACCAATTGAAGTCGAAGGAGATGAAGACTTTCATTCCATTACGGTTGGCAGAGTCATAGGCGTACCCGAGCTGCTGATCTGTGTAGCCGTCGACACCAATATTAAGTGCAAAAGCATCGATACCAGCAGCCTTGGCACGCTTCATATCGTCATCATAGTCCGCAGAGCTACTTCGGTCACCAACAATACCAATCTAATGTCTTCATGTCAGTATTCTTCAAAGATGAAGGACAGGGCCAGCTTATACCATGAAGTGGCAAAAAACGAGACGGTCACCAGTAGAGGCACGCTCAGCCAGAGATCTAGTCTCGATAGAAGCTGCTTGAGTGATGGAAGACCAAGCTGCTACTGCAGCAAGGGCTCCGAGGCCGATGCGGCGAAACGCACCCGACATTGACACCATATTGATAATGAATTGAGAACCGTGTAGATGAACTTGATAAGATGCTGATTGTTGGGATCATGGGGACCTAAAAGCTTGGCAGTTACTACCTTCTTATATATTCCTCCCAGGGCTGTGATTGAAGGCATAGACCCGGCAGATCGTAAACAACTTTCCATTTTAAGACCCCGGCTGTCGGCCTCCGTGATCACCTTATCCTTTTCGGCTGCTCGCCTTCGGAAGAGTCGGCAGCTAGCTTGTGCAGGGCTTTAATATAAGGCTTAAAACGAGTGACGAAATCGGTCCGAAATTAATATTTTTTTACCAATTGGGTCGCACCACATACATCAGTGCTGGCCTATATACACTCTGATCTCATTGAAGAGCCCTGAGGTTCTTCTCACCGAGCAGTGCACACATGACAGAGAGCTATGAATGTACCCATATTAATCAGACGAAAGTGAAGCAGCCCTGTACTCTAGCGTAAAATGGCCGACCATGGAACCAAGCCAGATGGGACCAGCCGCCATGAATTATCAGTTGCCTCGGCACTTGTAGAAGTCCAGATTAGGTAGGTCGAATCCTCCATGTTACAGAGTCACTTTGTGGGGTGGACGGAGAGCAAGATGAGCTCAGTCTCATGACCTGTTTTTAATTATTCGGAGGTAGCTGTCAAAGTCATGAAACATTTGGCTATTAAAATTGCATTAATAGCTATGCCTGCAATGCTCCCAACAATGCTCCCAGCAATGATGATTGATGATGGAATCGCACTACGGCGTTAAAACGTATGGCCAGTTGATTCTAGCCCGCAAGAATATTACAAAGAAACCAACGCATCACCCGCGTATTCACGTTAGCTTTCCGAAGTACCATCCTTAACGCCGTTGGTCCCTGAATCTAGTGTATAAACTACGAGAAAATCCGGGGAACCTGCACCTCGGGCTCGGGCCGATGGGGACCACTCTAGGCAGCTGTTGTAACCGGTTTTGTATTATTAACGGGGGTTGCTCGCCGCTCATACTTCATCAGTGTAAAGTTGAGACTAAAATGGGACATGCAGCCGAGAATTTCAGCGAATATTTTAGCCAGGTAACTAATAGACGTCCCGATATTCGTGCCAAGACTAATTAATAGTATTAACCATCAAGCATCTGCAAACAGGGCATCTGAGGTACCAACCACGCTGTAAAATCTTCCCCAGCTCGGGCATCATGAGACACACTTTTACAAAGTACCTTAGGTCGGCGACTTTTAGAGAATTGGCACACGCTATGGTTATTGGGTCACAATCACATTTCTTACACAAGAGCTTTACTAGGTAATTATTGTGCAGAACATTTCGCAACCACCTCCGCAATTTTCAAGAGACAACTTTGCATGACTTCATCTAAACACTATTCATTCGATATACACAAGTCTCGCAATCTCGCACTACATGAACACGCCATTGACCTGACGGCAAGTTGCTGAGGACTCATCGCATTCAAATCTTGCCTGCTCCTCTGCTAGTACCGGAAAGGGGCTAGAAAACAGCAAACTCCGTGACAATTCAAATTCGGCCATTCGAGGTTGAAGTTTTACCAAAAAACAAGATTCGAGCCCGCCTACAGTAAGGAGCACTTGTGCCAATGAACACAGAAGATCGGCCGAACCGACCAGCATTCCATCACTCCGGTCGACCGATGGAGCGCTTACCATGATGTCCAACAAGGAGTCTGCAATTCGAAATACCTTCAACTCCTAAACTACCACTTAGCATTACTCAAACCCATACAACAATTAGAACAACTCACCATTCCATAACCATGGCAACGGATAGCGCGAGTAGCGGCGGGCGAGAGGACCGACAGCAACTCATGGGCGAGTTTGAGAGGGAAGAGCAAGGAGAATGCGCCGTATTGATTGTCGCATGGCATCCAAAAATGTTTGACTGCATATTCCCACAGTAGTAGTCGGGCCCAGTGTCGAGTGACATACAAGTCTACCCTCTGAACTTCATCAAATGTCCAATTGTCTGGGTCAAAACTTAGCATGTCTTGATTGGCTGCTACCCGTTCCCGGTCTGGGAATCGCTCCGATTTTGACAACGTTTCGACGGTATCACTCTGAAGGTTGCCAAAGAGCCGGATCAGATACGAAAAGGCCTCAGCTGTTTTATCCGTACTGTCAAAAGTGTCTGGATAGGGGATCTCTTCGAGTGCCACTAGCACTATAGGTAATCCATTCTGGATACAGAATGTCCTAGCCTCTTGTTCAGAATAGGCGGTGGATAATAACGTCCCAGAAGGCTCACCTTTCCGAAATAAAAAGGAGCCAGTAGATACGCAATCTAAGAGAGCGTTCGCCTGGTTCGAGATTGGCATATTTATCGGGTTGGTTGAGATGTAGACTGTTGGCAAATGTGATAGATTCTCGGATGTAAATAGCGGCTGTCCGTAACATGTCTACATTCGCATAATAGATATGGAGAAAGAATGAAGTCAGAACAGAAGATAGATTGAAAGTCTCCTGATAATCGAACTCAAGCCGAAGATGTTGAGCATTCGAGGCGAAATCCAGGGATGAAACGACAACACCCGAGGCCGTATGTTCGGGAAGCCGAAGCTGGGCGATTGTTGCAGCACACAATGCCGCTGCCAAAGCAGCGGTCTCCAAATCATTTGTGTCTAGCGCTAACTTGGAGATGATATCGTCACAATTGACTACAGGCCACACAGGGAAAAGCCGTTGACGGAAAATATCGAGATATTTGCCATAAGTTTCCGTAGGTAATGGTCGGTGGTGACGCATCGAGCCACTTCGGGGGTGGTTACCTGTGGCAGATTCACCGTCACTCCCTGAATGAAGGTCACCATACAATTCTCGTTGGCCGCATTCTGGACTTTGGTAATTCGGTTCTTCACTGCCGTATGTGAGATTCCTAAACCTGGAAGCAGTTTCGAAGCCGCTTTGGAAATCACGAATGCTCTGAGTTGTCGAGGCCCTGGGGCCTTTCGGTCCCCTTTTTTTTCGTAGTCGAAATGCTGTGCACTCGATGCGGCGCCGTTGACATTCACAGCAAGGTCGCACACGTTCACACCTTACGCGGCGGAGCGTGCAACCATCACAAGGGTTTGTAGTTCGTACGGTTTGGGTGGTTCGCATTTTTCGACTTGCGGTGCGCATGGTGATAGACATAGAACAGAAGGGGATTCAACTGAAAGGAATGAACCTACATTTGAAATACAATATATGCCTCACTCCTTTTATTTTACCCCAGATTTCCATGCAGCCACAACCAAAAGCCCGTTCCGAAAGGGGGTAGCCCTGGGGATAAAGTTAGACTACATGTCAGATGTAAGGGGACAGTACTACGCCACGGGTCCGTCCCGAAATGTAGGAACCATAGGCCAGGGCCATCCTGTTCTTCTAAAGCATTCGCATTTTGGGAAATAGAAAGACAAAGGGTAGAGAAATGTTTGTACTTCAGCGTTAGATCCACTCAGGCAATTCTGTAACAGAATTTTGTGTATGTGTGAGCATGCTCCGTCCGCTTGCTTTTTCAGAACATGCAGAATGTTTCTGACAGAAGAGAATATGGCCATAGAAAATTTGTCATCTCGTGGCTCTGCCCACTATAGTCCGTATGTCTCTGAGGTGTTGGGGAACACCGTTGACGTGGGTGCCGGCGACAGGGTCTTGCACTGCATTCGGGCCTATTGCGACGCCATTTTGTGAGTTAAGCCGAAGAGAGAATGCCCAGATTGTGGAGATTTACGGTTATGCTCAATGAAGAATTGCACAAGGATTTGGTCAGCTAGCTGGGGCACACTGCTACCCTAGCCATGCCTGGAAAGGCCCCATGACGGTTTAGAAGAATGTGGTGGCCGGAGGATGATCCAATAATTAGCTTGACCATGACGCCGTTCCTGCGAACATTGCTCCGTACTCCGAGACAGGTCGAGGAGCGACAATGGGGTACGCTCCATGTGTAGATCACCAGGATCTACGACCCCTCACCTGCAATACAGTAGTCTAGAATGCGAATCAAGGTCTAAAAACAACCCCACCAAGTCCACGAAATGTGCTCAAGACACCGGTATATTAGTCACATCTTTTTCGGCCACAATATTTAATTAAGGGATGTCTACTCTGGATGTGGCATAGTTATCTAAACCAACGATTGCTCTTGGTCGAGGACAGCCATTTGGATGAAGGGGCTAAATTTTAGACCTGACTTACACATACCGGTACCTTTAAAGCCTACACCGAATAAACCCTTCTAAATGGAATCAAGGTAGTATAGTCACTCCGTCCCAAAGCTTAACACATTGTTTCTAAGTTTTCTGTAGAATTCGTATTAAGCGTACCTTGTATCTTTCTTCACCTACGTTCGCCACCTATACAATTCCTTCAGTATGTTAGATATTAAAAAATGTTGGGTTAAAAATATGGATACTCGCCTTCACAGGAGTTAGAGTTCAACATTACCACAAACACACAGTTTTTCTAGGCTCATCTTACACACAGCACAAGTTGGCCCTCTTTCTTTACAATCTATTTGAATAGAATCTCCTCATATCATTGTTCGAAGCCTGCATGCTGAAAACTCCTACACAGTTCTTGTATCAGGAAATTTCACTATTGCCTACCCTACGGCCGTGAAGAGAGGGCCATCGGGGATTAGGTCGACCTACCGTCCGAACTAAGAGACGACTGTCGGGCCACCTGTTACACTGAAATATTTATCCTAATATCTCCATTGGTCCTGGCTATCAATTCATTTGTCAACTCAACTAAGCATAATCTTCAGGATACTATGATTTCGGCCCGATTCTGGCGAAGACCAGCTGCCTTGATTAACATGTCACGATGTTAAACACGCATGTTAACTCGGATGCTACCACGCGGGTTTTTGAATAGCGCCCCATGCACGATCGCTGGGAAGTGCATCAAGCCTCGGCACGGACGGTCAGTTCCGTACCAATATTGGTGTGATCGTCGCTACCCCACACAACTCTAGCTCCGGGAGCCTGGTGATGGCCGGGATGGTGTTGACGATAGGGTTGAGTAAAAATTTAAGCAAAAGTTTAAGCGAAAATTTAAGCGATTCAGATACTCGTAGTTAAGTTTGAATAGCGATGTCACATAAAGGCTGTTACTGACGGAACGGAGCCGCGGGACCGAGCCGCGGACCAAGCCGCCGGAAGCTAACCCAGCTAGCAACCCTACCCTAATGAAGGATATCAACTATCCTGACTATAAAAGACTTACCTTAACCCTTCCAATAGCTAAAAATCAAGACATTCTATGACCTCAATCCTCCCTCTTGTTGTGATAAGCGAACTACATTTCTTGACTCCGAAGTTATTCTAATGCGTAGCCGTGGCTACTGTATAGTCAAATAACGAATTATTTGGTGTCATATCTTGGATAACCCGCGATCTTCGAGGATATTATACATGTTAGCTAAACGCAATCAATGATAGCTGATACAAGCAAGTGAAGTCCACACCGACTATGCGCCAATACTAGCATGCCAAAATAGTAGTATTAATTCTTTTGCCTAGTATTGCATCAGCCCGGTGGAACGATGATCACTTCCTCCTTCTGGATCTCATTTGGATGGTCATCGGGCATCTTTCGGTTCAGGAGATGCTCAGCGAGGATAGAGTTGCCCAATTTTCGCTCCGCCAAGAAGCATGACGAATTTATGCAACGCTCAGATACACACCAGGGTGCCGTTACGGACGGGCTATTAATACTGGACGAAGAGCCTTGAGGCGACCTCGAAACCGATGTCTCTCAAACAATCACCATGTACGGAACCAAGATGACGAACACTCTTATCATGCTCTTCGCTGGACTTGCGTCCGTAACGTCCACGGCCTTTGCACAGGCGACGAAGCCAGTCTACGCTCATTTCATGGTACGTCATGCCACAATCCTCATCCTTCAAGTGCTTTACTAATAATTAACAGCTTGGTATCGTTGAGAATTTCACTCTTGATGACTGGAAAGTCGACATTGAACAAGCGAAGGCCATTGGCATCGATGGCTTCGCCCTCAACTGTGCTCCTCCCCGTATTGACTCTTACACTTCTAAACAGCTCGCTCTAGCCTACCAGGCTGCCGAGGAGCTTAACTTCACCATGTTCATCTCATTCGACTTTGCTTATTGGTCTACCGGTGATACAGAGTTGATCACCGACATCGTTGGCAATTACAGCGCGCACCCAGCGCAGGCATACTACGATGGTGGTGCAATCGTAAGCACCTTTGTTGGAGACAGTATGGATTGGAAAGTAGTTAAGAATGCACTTCCCGACCAGAAGATTACGGCGCTGCCTATGATCCAGGACCCGTCTTTCATTCCCAATGCGAACACTGGTCTAGATGGCGCATTCTCTTGGTACGCTTGGGCGACTGATGGAGGAAACAGTGTTATTCCTGGTCCGATGACTACGATCTGGGATGATCGGTTCTTGCAGAACCTCGGAAATAAGCCGTACATGGCCCGTAAGCATTGATCAAAGTTCTTATGACAAGCAGAAAACATTAACTGTCATTTAGCTGTCTCTCCCTGGTTCTCTACCCACTTCAATACCAAAAACTGGGTCTTTATCGCAGAGGAGCAGCCCATGCGAAGATGGGAGCAGATGCTTCAAATGCAACCCGACCTCATTGAGATCATTACTTGGAACGGTACGCACACCTTATACAGCTCATTAAACGTAAATCTAACAATCTCCAGATTTTGGCGAGAGCCACTACATCTCGTATGTCCCTTTGTTATGGACGAGGAAGTACAATTTGCTGATAAAAGTACAGGGACAATCAACCCGATCACAGCGATGATGGATCCTCCGCCTGGGCAGCCGGCTTCCCTCACGGAGCCTGGCGGAACCTCATGAAGCCGTATATTGCCGCTTACAAGTCCGGTGCCTCCTCTCCGACCGTAGAGTCTGATCAGCTTATCTATTGGTTCCGCCCACACCCCAAGGATGCAGCTTGTAGCGCAGACCCTCTTGGCGCGCCTCGTGGCAAAGAGCTTTTAGCTGACGTTGTGTTTGCTACAACCTTGCTAACCGAGGCGGTGGAGTTAACCGTAACCAGCGGTGGACAGGAGCCAGTGACAGTGAGTGTCGAGGCAGGTATTCATACGTTCAACTTTACGATGGGTGTGGGCGCACAGGAGTTTAGGGTTGCGAGAGGAGGGAACGACGTTTTGGGTGGGGTGAGTGAGAAGGAGATTAGTGGCACCTGTGAGACTTTCAATTACAATGTGTATGTTGGATCTTTCTAAGGTGGCCGAGAGCAATATCAACGCTCACAACAACAGTTTAGTTGGCGACTTCTAGATCAAAGATGGCTTGAATTGAGCAAACTACAACTACACTGGACTAAAAACCATACTTCTATTCTAGCCACTGAGTTATTCCAATTACATAATTTTCACGATCAATCTGGGACACCCTGTTTCATTGACAAATATTTTGATTGGAAGGATGTGGCATGTCCACGACGGAGGAAAACACCACAAAGAATATAGATTTGACAATATTTCATTCATACGTCATTAGCCAGAGTTGGGAGCTTAAACTCCTTAGGGTGACCCCAAATCTCGACATCGCTTTCAACCCCAACGTAATGATCTTCTCTTGAAAAGTTGATCGCATTTAATTTCAGACAAAGAGGCATCTCTTGCCTCTCTCCTAGTTTGCACGTGCTCACCCCCGAGTTCTCAACCTGGCCCCAGTTTTATGCAAAGAACCTCAAAATATATTCCCTTGCTTGCAGAACGCGCCTTTATTCGCCTCCACATCCTGCCCACGCTGTTATCAAAAGCTACGCAGTGGCTCTGAGAACCTCACGCAGTATCCCTCTTTGTTGCTTCATGACTCCCCGGGCTCACTATCCATGTATAATAGCACTTTGGGCCTCGGTTCCGATCTTGCCGAACGACTGATATAAAGCTGAATCAGGAACGGGGGGTCTCAGCCAACAATCACCAGGGTGGTCATTCATAGCTGATTGTATTATATTGGACCAACCCGGAACAAAGACGATAGGTCCGCACCTGCCAATAGTAGAATTCCCTCTTGCTAGTTGCACATTGCACAGAGAACATGCCTCCATGCAGTTATTGAAGGTACGCGCAAAGTGTACATATAATGGGGTTGCTGTAATGTCCTGCTTACAATATATTGTAAACTTTTGGTAAGGAGAAACTTGAAGAAAGGTAGGCTTTGTAGTGGCTCTCATTTGTATCAAAAGCTCGTTCAGGCGAAAAGAGAGACTCACAATGGCTAGTGTAAAAACTATGGTTCGCGTTCTGTGTGACATTATTCGAGGCTTCAGAGCACCCATTGGTCACGTTGTAGAGGCTCATCGAGAATTCCGCCGCATCGAGGTGGGAATTAGTCTTCTTGTAATTGTGCTCAGCAATACTGAGTCCAGCGGCGAGACCCACGGTGGAAGCCCCGAAAAATGCGAGGCTACAGAGGAGGACGAAATCAATACGGGGCAATCCAAACACTCGTTGCCCTTGACGCGGGGTTGTCTCAATGGTAGTCGTGCCATCCTCATTCTGCGAATGAATAGGATGGTCGTCGTTCTTAAATGATGGTGGAGATAAGGGCACCGGTGTTGGAACTAGGTAGGGCAATTCTCGAGAGAGAGGCTTCATTGGTAACGGGGACCTCAGGAAGTGTCGCTAGAACCACTTCAGTGTCACCACTAGCCTTCAAGTTGGATCTGGGTCAGTAAAATTCACCATGGATGGAGGTGCGTCTTATTACCTCATTAAGCATTTTCTTGATGGGCCTGTGAGGCTTTCGATGGTGTGGGACAGTTTGGTCGAGACTACAGTGCCAGAAAACAAGACAGTACGGTCGCGACCGCTTTACACAAGGGGTGTATTAGGCCATTTATGATCAGCTGAGCATTGTACATACAAGTCAATGCGCAATTAACTCAGCCTAGTGCTGCTCCGCTGATCCAAAGGTCCTACTGTGCTCGCCCAAAAGTGCTTAGTCCCTTGAGCTGGAAGCCGCCATTAGTACGCAGATATGGACAAGATTTGATGTCCGAGAGCTCCGGACGGTTGTAATTTGCAAGGCGAAGCAAATCAAAACATTTTGCCCCCAAAAGCACATGTATGCTTACGCAGGTGGCTGCCCGGTCTGAATTTCACAGCCTGATCTCTCAAGCGTCTGGGAGCCTGAGCTTACGTCAATATTTGCACTTTCATTCTCGCCCTTCATATAGGTATGCACTTAGAGCCCCTGTGCACGGTGCTTAGAACTAATGATAGAAGGTAGCGAGCGTCTTGTTGTCTTGTTGGTTGCATTTTGCAGTCATTACCAAACGTAAGTACTATATATAGAAGAGCTTGACAACACTGGCGCTTATGAAAGGAATACGAGTTGTGACAGACCAGTGATATGGCACTTTTGGTATAAGCAGTGGCATATAATTGCCGTATGCACGTTCGTTGAGAGCTGGGTGAACAATGTCGGTCTCATAATTTGTCAAGGGAGGAAACTACACAGCCACGCCCACAATACAAGGGGTTGAGAGGGGCTGAGGTGTAGCGCGACGCAGGGAGGGCAGTGGAAGAAGTTACGAAACTTATGTTGGGGCAATGTGAGCACAGCGGGAAGTAATAAGTGATATGGGGCAAAGGGCTAGATAGAAAATATGAACGTACAATAACATAATTCAGAGAAACGAGTCAAATCGACATAACGAGGAAGCGATGTTCCCCGTCGCTTCATCCCTTCCCCCTCCTTTGTAGTAAAAATTAACGTGTGATTCAAAGACTTCGGCGATAATTATCTCAATTCAATGGATCAGAGCCTAATTCTACAGCCAGATTTAAGGCAATGCGACTTTCCCATTCTCCTCCGCCCTCGCTTACTTGAAGGGCAGTTTTGAATAGTTAATTATGTCACATAACCCACATGTTAGGTGCACGTTCAAAACTGTTCTAGTCACCTGTAGGTTCCATGAGACAGCCCGAGTATGCTAAGAATCCTCATTGAAGACCCATAGAGGTAGTTTTGAAGGAGAGAATCTCGATTGCAACACGGCCATTTTGATCTCTGACATTCGCTCAGTCAGCAGCGCTGATCCCATCGTGCTCGAATTGGACAGGATGCTTCTACTTCCCTACCACTCTTTGCTGCTGAGATCCTATTAGAGTAAAAGTAAGCTAGACGGCAGAATTTATATATAACTGTGAAGAAATGGGTAACAAATCATCACTTCATATGACTGTGGTCAGTCTGCCTTCGGCCATCTAGTAGAAATATCACACTTCCATTTACCCTACAGATGATATGGTGTCAAAGCTTTGGGACTCAGTAGATGGACTGGACATACGGAAATAATTTGGACCAAAGATTAGTTCGACTAATAGTAGTCTTACAGTGGTAAAGGTCCAACTTACGATTAGCTGAAATAGGGACACTCCCCATCGTGCTATGGAAGAGGACGTATGTACTACCGCCAAACTTAATGATGTAAATGTGTCTACCAATAGCTCAGTCTATGCACCGGGTGGAAGATCATATTACTCACCGGCGAGCTCACCGCGCTATAACAGTAGTACGTCAAGGGGAGAAATTTAGCTCTCCTCGGTCCGGAGGTTGGTTCGGCGCCGCACCGTACCATGTTGCCGGGTTTACTTTGGTGTCAACAACACGTTAAAAATGGCCACAATGTACGGAAGAGTAGGAGGACGATGACCAGATCAGGTCATATTGGTGAGTGCAGGGGACAGGTGAGTAAGTTTGAGAATGCCTGATTAAATTCAAGGTGTTCTATCATCTGCTGGAAATGCCTAAGAAATTGAATAATATTCATTACCACAAGACTGCATGAGCATAATTCACAATGACAAATGCGATACAATTCCAAGTGCACGAAGCTTGAAATTGACATGTTCCATTCTCGGGCACCAAGCTATACAATGGTCTGTACTCTGCCAAACATCAACAAGCGAGACCTATTTTTGTCAGTAAATTTGAACAATCACCACAGCCGAGGAAAGAAAGAAAGAAAGAAAGGGGAGGAAATTTGGCATTTCAAACTGTGCGCAAAGTGATAATTTCCATGCTTGGTTTGGAGATGGTGGGACTAAACTAGGGCAAGATGTTAATTGAAGTTCCGGCAATCTTTGAAATTAAGGCTTGTAGCTGCGACGAATCCGAGTACTCTTGACACTAATTACTGCCTGGTCCCAGCATCCTGGTCGAGAAGGTCGGATTGGGGTCAAGGCGATTGGCTAAGAATATACACTAGCTAGTAATGGGAACATCATTAGTGTGCAGTACGAAGTGCATGAGGGATAATAAAAAAAGCAAAACAGTGGCATTGACTACAGTCGAGGGCTCTCTCGGTTCGAGGATCGATTCCATGTTGCATCGCTGGTCATTTGAAGCGAGCAGGCAAACAGACGCTCGAGCTCACCGAGCACTAGATCAAACTAGCATGAATCCTGGTGAAAGAGCTGAAACAGGTTGATACGCCGTCGTCCGCCGTGAATTGTCACGAAGGCAGAAGGGTCAGTTACAAGGAGATCAGGTAATGAGGACGCATGGCTGAAGTTTGAATCAGCCACTCAAGCTTGGGCCCAGGCTAGGCCAAACGCTATCAGCATCAAATGTCCACTCGCAATGGCGGGGAGTGACGATCCTTTTACTCTAGCAGCTATTAGCGCCCACCGGGGCGGGATCCCCCACAAATTATGCCCTCTGGGTCGCGTCAGATGGTGACTGAGTTGGTGACAGCTCTTGGGCCGGATACACTAGAGGTTCGAGTTTACCGGTGTGAGAGGAGCGGGAGGAAACGGGAGCCCGATGACGAGATGGCTGGCCTATATGGCTCCAGGGCCTGGAGCTTTGATGAGAAGCCACTGGCTGAGGAATTATTGGTGGTGGATAAGATAGGTCTCATTGGACGTATTGTCACCTTCTGGAAGGCCACAGGTCACATTTCAGATCTATTGGGTCCGATCTGAAAGAAGCAACTTGAATTATCCACACATGCAAGAAATGCCCCCAAGAAAAACTGCAACACAACTCACCCAGGAGCAAAGTTCCTCTCCATTCCCAATTACCATCTCAACATTAGCGTGCTTATTTTTCATTTAGTAGCGCAACCTTGCTTCGTAATGCACTAGTTAGTTAAGAGTTGGGACTCGCTAACTACGTCCATAGTGTACCGGGCCGCAACCGGGGCTTGGATTCACCCTTGGCTCCGGATAGAGAAGCCGAGATGACCCCTGCAGCTCAACGATGTACTAGGCACATGCGCTTGGATACTCTTCAGCGGTTCCCCTTGTTTGTCACAAGCCTCAAAGTCAAACTGACATCTAGTTCTTCTCGAGCGGCTTCTGTTCCTCCGCATTGCTCTCCCGGGGAGCAAGTTAGCGTGCCTGACCGGGCCGCCAGTGGCTTTTGATCGCTCAGCTCACCCATTTCTTTAGTCGTCGAAACCGGATGCTTAACAGCAACAGGAGCCCCCGTCTGACATTTACCCTCAGACTGAGTTGCGGTGGCGCTTCGAGACTCCCACCAACCAAAGGCTTGGAGAAAAGATATGGGAGCATACGAGTCAGGACCCTGCATGTGGCGCACCCTTCGATCCAGCCCCGTAATCCTCAACTACCGGTACCGATGACTTTACCCCAGCGCCCGTTCTCTGGTCTAGAAGAAGTTCCAGCTGTATTCTGAGCCGTGCCACCATGAGGGAACCAGCAAGCTTATTCGAGTGCGTAGCTCGTAACCACCGATCTTATACGGTGTGATCCCTACATTTATCTTGTAAGGATCGCTTTGCTTTTTTACTTCTCCTCCCGGTGATATTCGAACATATGCCGCCTGTTCTCACCCCCTCACATCTGCAGGCAATCTTTGATAATTATTAGTTCATCGATTTACCAATCAAGAGGCATCCCCTTGCACCCTCCGATGGCGAACGGCCTCTCTGAAGTATCCCTTACCATCATCATCGTCTTTCTTGCCATCTCCTTCTACAATGTCATCGAGCTCAACTTCATCATCTGGGGGACGTTTAAACGTTACAGCGGGCTGTACTTTTGGACCTTCGTTATTGCGACATGGGGCATCCCCATTTACTGCTCGGGTTTCCTCGTCAAGTACTTTGGACCCCTCTCGCTAGGCTACCTTGCTTGCACACTGATTGTGTTCGGCTGGGTGTGCATGATCAGTGGCCAGTCAATGGTGCTTTGGTCACGGCTACATTTGGTGCTGCGGAACCAAAAACGTCTCCGGCTGATCTTATGGATGATCATCATCGATGGAATTATTTTCCATGGCGCCACTATCCCTATGGCCTATGGCTCGTTTTCTAGTAGCCCTCAGATGTGGGCTCAGCCATATTCGATTACGGAAAAGATCCAAGTCACCGCTTTCTTCATTCAAGAAACCATCTTGTCTAGTTTCTACATCATCGAAACAGTCAAGCTTATGAGGCTCGAACGTTCTATGGGAAACACTAGAGCAAGTCGCCGTTTGATGAAACATCTTGTCATTGTTAACGTCCTCATCATCATCCTCGACGTCACCATCCTCGGTCTTGAGTATGCGAACCAATACGATTACCAGACATCGTACAAGTCCTTTGTCTACAGCACAAAGCTGAAACTAGAATTCACCATCCTGAATCGCCTTGTCGAAATGACTACTGGAGGCAAGAATGACAGCTCTGGCCCACGGAGTCGAACCCACAACACGGTTACTGCTACCAATATCCCTCTGGAAACTTTCACCGGTGAAGCATGTGGCAAGCCTTCTGCTGGCTTCTCGTATCAAGCATATGCCATGGGAGGTAGCGAAGTCGGCGATGACAGAACACAGATGGCGAAGACTCGAAACGACAATAGGGTGATAATGACGACTGAGATTACGCTTCACCGCGAGGAGAGACACGATGATATTGAGAGTAGAAAATCATCGGGTGATTCAACAAATGAAGGAGGCAAGGCATGTGATGGGGAGTCCAAGACATCTTCTCAGATCAACCTGGCAACTCGCGGTTTTTAAATAGGACAGGATGCTGTTTCTTTGTTTTGCGGACACTCTATGATTCTATAATAAGCTTTGGCAGATACCTCGCTAATAATGACGATATTCATTCACCCACATGCCTCTTCGGAGAGCAGAATATAAATATATTAGACCCTTACGATCTTCCATTGCATGGTGGAATCATGTTGTCGCTGCTACGTAAAATCTGTTTCTCAGTGTTCCAGGATGTGCTTCGACTCATCGAATTTTTTTCGCCCTTCTATCATCTTCTGGGAGTCTTCGTATGTCTTGGTTTCTGCGCCTAGTAAAAGCTGTGGGGAGTCTAACAGATATGGCATGTTGGAGGGCCTCATCCAGCTCTTCAACCTTAATGACAGGCAGTTCTGGGCTCTTCGGATCTCCGCATAAAATCCAAGCATGGCTCCGCTGCGATAATCCCCATCACTGACCACCTGCCTGGTCGCCTCGCCCATAAAGACCTTGCTCACGCGAAACGCAAACACGAAGTCTCTGCTCTCCTCCTATCTCGTCCTCGCCCTGCTATCCCCTTGCCCTTCACTATTGGACCACCACCGAGACGGGCGGTGCTACCGCTCCATAGTGCCGTCGACTTAACGGTAAGCGTGCCACCCATACTGTGAGACTTAGGCGTGGTGGCTTTGGGCTAATGACGAGCTGAATGGGCAAGTACTTCGTAGTGTGTGACCTGTTAGGATTTGAATTAACAACAATAGCAGCAAGAAATGGCATAAGAGTCGGCGACGAAAAATAAATTAGCCAGGTACGTGTCCAAGTTCCAAGCTGGGCTCAGGCTGTTCTAAGTTAGGCTACCTCTGAGTAATTGCTGCGAGGTGATGCAATGTTCAGGGTCTGGCAAGGGTCATCCCCAAGCGGACGATGATCCAGCAATAGTTCGTCACCAAATTTATCCCGCAGAAACATTTGCACCTCATGGTTACCGCCGTTTCCTACTGACAACCCTTCTGAGCTACCCTCAATCTTGAGGCCCTCAAGGCTCGTCGCCCGAGACAAGGCAACATAGACCTGACCTTCTTCAAAAGCTCTCGACAGGTTAACAATGACACGATCCAGCGTCATGCCCTGGCTCTTGTGGATACTCATAGCCCATCCGGCCACAAGAGGAATCTGTGTTCGATGCAGCAGGGGAAAGGGCTCTTCGTCACCAATAGCATTGACTACGCACCAGGCGTACACGGTTCGTTTCATACCATTGTGAAAGAGTACTCGTGGCCAGGCATTGGTCTGCTGTGCTGCCATGAATTTGTGTATCTGCCGCTCCCTGAGCTCTGCGTGTTCCCCGCTAATGACCTGGTGTGACGGAAGGTCTTCACCCTTCCGTTTGGCTTTCGGGAGCTTTTCAGGGTCAAATTCTTCGAAACCACAAATTATCCCCTGGCTTCCGTTGCATAACCCCCCCGGTAGGTCAAGATTCACCTGCAGTATCACAAGCATTCCTTTGCGGAGTGTGACTTGCGGCTCTAATCGTTGGTCCTTGCAGGCCGCCAATGTTCCATCAGGGAAACGGTTGTTATAATGCTCAAGGTGTGGGTGGATGCGAAACCTCCATACAAAGTCATCCAAAGCCTTGTATTGATATCGTGGCGTCTTCAGTTTGTGGAAATGTTGGAGGTTGACCTCAGCGACCTCTCTTCTCGTGCAAAGGAGTCGCGCGGCCTTGTTGATTTTGCAGGGATGATCCATCAGTGTTGCCATCTCGTCTGGTGAAAACGGGATGCCGAGTCGGCATTTCTGGAGCATTCTGATGAAGTGTTCGTCGTTCTGGCGATGAATCTCTTTCAAGTGCATGTGGGCAAATTTAGCTTCCTCCCAAGCGGCGCTCTTAAAGGCCCATTTGTCCGTCTCTGGGAATGGGCCATGGTTTTCGGAACAATTGAACTCAGTCTCGTAGTCGTTGGGTTTCATCTCCCGCCCACATTCCATGCAATACTGAAACGGCTTCACGGGGGGTAATTGACAGAAGTCACCCGTCACGATTACCTGGGCTCCTCCAAAAGCAGGTGCGTCGTCCGTATTCCCATACCACCTAACCTCCTTCATGCAAACGTTCATACGCTCTAGATGGTGATTTTCCACCATGCTGATCTCATCGATGATGAGCACGTCAGTCTTCGTCAGGCGGTGATTGACATGCTTGCGAAATCCCTTGTTCTTGAGATCGTGAAGGGAAAGTTTGTGATAATCCGGCGTCCAACCCATATAGGACCATGTCGACATGCCCTCGACTTGAAGCGCTGCTCGACCCGTGGGTGCAACAATATGAACCCTGCAGCCCATCTGTCGCAGCCGCCTAACCGCAGCTTTCAAGACGGTGGATTTGCCGCAACCTGCCGAGCCCGTGTAGAAGACATTGCGTCCGCTCGCAATCAGCTCGACAAGATCCTGCTGCTCCTTGCATAACTTTGGTGCGGCGGGGTCCAGCTGCGCTTCGGCATACGACGAGGTTTGCTGGAGAGGTGGGGTCGGCTCGTCGTTCCTGGGCCCAGACCGAGCCTCATTCGTGAGCGCGTCCGTATTCTCGCATTGATGAAGCTGAGGTTGATCATGTCCAATTCGGGCTATCCATTCGATGGGATCACTAAAAATGGGGGGGCTGTCCTGCCTCGTTTTGGGCTCGCTATCGCTATCCGAGTCGGACGAGATGGTGATGATGGATGACTGGGACGGTGACTTGGTACCGGTTCCACGTTTCCTCTTGGTACCAGCCACACCGGTCATACTTGGGCGAGACAGTGGGTTCGCAGGGCCCGTGGGTGTCAGTGGTTCGTGCTGGTAGTAATTTTGACCATCCACGGCACGGACATGGGCATTTGGCGTCATGGTTGTACCGTGATTTACGAACGCGTCGCGCGGTCACGTGAATGAGCCTAGGCTTATTCAAGCACCAGATGAGAGCAATTTCAGCAATTAATCGTACCAGTTGAAACCATTAACTGTCATAATGCTGGTTCATGGCATCCCGTCTACATTTTTCTCAACAACTAATGCCGCCTCGTCTTCGTAATAACCGCAGTTTGCACTGTCTTGGCGGGGGGAATGAACTGTTGTGTCACCAACGCAAGTTCCCGGGAGTCAGCTCAATATTCTGTCCAACAACCATGATCCGTCATAAACAACCACTTTATCGGCGACTAATACTTAAACGTCTATAAATAATGGCTCAAAATGGGCCGTGTCAAACTGTTTATGCTGAGCGGTGAGCAAGTGAAACCTGATCTGCAATCCCACTATCGACCCCGCAGAATCCCCCACCTAGGCTTTGCTGGCAAGAAAATAGTAGTCTATGTGGTCATGGCATTCGCAGAGCCGACGAATGAAGCAAATTCATTTATTGCCTGGCTTTATGAACCTTAGAGGGTAACTCTGTAGGAGCGTGAACTTGGCCAGGTTGCAAAAATGCCGTCTATATGGGCTGTGAATGTTGTGCGGTCTTGCATTTACTATGAAAACTTGTGGCTGACAAGTTGCCTTTGTTCCACCATGCAAAAGGTCATCATCTCAAGCGCAGACTGTGTGACAATATTACCGGCACCGGGCCAACCACAACAAAATAGTGGGAATGACTTTCAACCGCTGAAAGGCGTTACACAAGGATGCGTAAAGTGCTCACAGGCAGCCAGCTTCATCCATGTCTCCAGCGTTGCATAGACTGCTTTGTTAGTCTCCAACCACCGATGACTGCTAATTGAGTGGCTGTGTTGGGCGGTCAACCAAAGACTGACTGACAACTAGCAGTTCGATGCGGGGGGTTGACATCATGCAGTCTTGGCATACCCGATGCGCGAATCCCATTCGTTCATTCTGTCCACTTTCTTCTTACAGGATCAGCAATACGAAGCTCCAACCACCCGGGCGGTTCGATGGCTGGAAACAACGAAGTAAACTTGGTGGGACAGGCACGCTTATTATAAACTATAACTTTAGCGGAATCTCATATCTATAGACTTCATTATCTTTCCATACCTCATCAAACTTCTTCCATCACCAATATCTCACTTCACTTCATTTCGCAGTATCAAAATACCTTTATCATGTCACTCTTCAGCAGGGTCGCCATCTCTCTGGTATGCCTGGCAGGAATCGCCACAGCAGCTCCGGCACACATGCCGCGTCAACAGAGTTGTGTCAATGGTACTGCAAGGACGCCAACGATGTACAACCTATACCCACAACAGCCCGACAGGACCAGCTCCCAAATTTCTGAGTGGCATCTCGAAACATTCTCGAACAAATCTCAACTCGAACAGGCCGCTGTCTTCAAAAACATCCCCGCAGGTGCTACGCAATGCACCTTGATGTGGGGACAGGCCGGCAGGACTGAGCGCACCTTTCTTGTCGACGGTAGCGATGCTTTGGTGCGCGTTCGGGGACTATCTGGCTTTCCCACCGACAGCTCGGCCGTGTCATACTCTTCGGTGAAAGCATTTGACACCCTTGGCAAAAAAAACCAGGCTGCTGTTGAACTCACTGGCTGGGATTCGTTAGATGATTTTCTCCACATCGGTGGAGGCATCGACTGCGCAGAAGAGATTCATCTCATTCTCTATCTGGAACACCCGAATGGGGACACGAAGTTTGTGCTTGACCAGGACAATAAGAATGGACTTTACATCGAATACACTTGCTAAGAGTGTTTCGAGGTAGATGAGGCAACGACATTGTGGATCAGATTGCCAATTATGAGAACATTGCAACGCGACATGATATGGGCTTTTAGGAAGGAAAATTCAATATTTACGACACGATTTATAATTATTTATTAGTTTCTTAAACTTCTCATGCATAGTTTAGGTAGATGACGACTAAGAAACTGGGTAGTAAGGGACATACTCGCACTCAGTCTCGACGAGAGACGCTCTTGTAGCCACGTCTGATAGCTAGGCAATTAATAAACTTACCAACTAACCGACTGGCTGACTTGCCTTCCCGATAAATCAATTGACTAAATTAATCGAGCTACTTAATTAGATATATGGCCGTACAGACTTGTCCTAGTTTACCCCGGAGAGAAATCTTGGATTCCTGCAGCTAAAATAATAACACCAAGGCCGAATTCAAACCAATTACATCACCATGAGGTATTGAAATAGAAGCGACGCACTAAGCTAAGTTACGCAATGATTTTCAAAGTAGACCTTCTACCTAATAACTGTTCTTGCAATGACCGATGCTGTGTAACGACGGGAGTACCCCAAGGGTCCAGCTTCACCAGGCCACACATCTCTTGGGCGGTAGCAGTATTCACATACCTCGTAATATTGCGAAAGGTTAATATTACCAGCATCAAATAGAGCATTCTGGCCGTAACAAGTACAAGTTCCGAATTGCGAGCATTCAGCACCGCTGGCGCTAAAGTCATCTCGAAATGGAGCTCTCGGTTGACTGTGAGAGGTAGAAGTTCCATTTCCGGAGCATTCAGCATCGCTTGCGCTAAAGTCATCTCGAAATAAAGCTCTCGGTTGACTATAAGAGGTGGAAGTTCTATTTCGCGCGGATTTAGTACTCCCCGCGCCAGAGTCATTTCGAAATGGAGCTTTAGGCTGGGTATAGCAGGTGGAAGTTCCGAATCGCGAGCATTCGGCATTGCTTGCGCTAAAGTCATCTTGAAATGGAGGTTTCGGCGAAAAGAGCCTCCATATCCATGCGCCATAGGCAAAACCTAGAATCTCTGGTTTTTTTGCCGAATTTTCTTCTTTGTCTTGGTCTTCCTCGTCATCCTTGCTCAATTTTCCGATATTAAGTAGCTCGTTGCAAATGCATTGTTCAGTTTGTCCAGAAAAGTACTGATTGGTAACCCCAATTCCTGTGAGAACGCTGACTATTATATGTGACAAGGCGCCAGCAAACCATCTCGCAGGACCTGAGAGCCACAAATCATTTCTGTTGTCCCTCACATCTTCTGAAATTTCAATTAACACTTGCCTTCACTACCGTGTTAATGCTAAGTCCTGTAGTGCACTTACTATTTGACAGCCTGCAGATCTCCGCTCGGAGCCGTGTAAACGCATTACTTCCTCCCTCGCCGTATATAAGCGGCATGTAAACGCCAAAAATGCCTAGTAGTGAGTATGCTTTGTCCTCTTCGCGCGTGGTCTGGCGGGTTTCTCCCCATGAGAATCGCTCATCAACGCCGAACTGAGATAGAGGGGCTCCTTGAAGTGCGGGAAGA
Organism: Mariannaea elegans; assembly: GCA_930272665.1. Taxonomy (NCBI): domain Eukaryota; kingdom Fungi; phylum Ascomycota; class Sordariomycetes; order Hypocreales; family Nectriaceae; genus Mariannaea; species Mariannaea elegans. The sequence goes on along the minus strand of CAKNEU010000138.1, from coordinate 1,928 downwards.
GCGATTCCCGTTATCTCATGAATTTGTCGCTCGAGGTTTCTCTTATCACCAATTAGGTTGCCTTCTTGGGAGAAAAATTCAACTGATTCTGTGGCAAGAAGCTCTTGCAATGTCCAGCCTCGAGTAAACCATCTGCTTTTCCGAAAAGCCGATTCGCAGGGCAGCTGGCTGACTTGGCTGTTGGAGTTGAAGGTAGGGCTCGAAACATCCGAGAGATAGATGTAGCATCTCGCCGCATCACGATACCAGCGAAACATAGAGTTGATAGCCTCCTGAAGCTCAGCACTGCTTGACTTATCAATGCAGCAAGTGTCCACCCAGAAGTACTGTAGTCCATGACTGGACGCCTCTTCTCCGCAGAACTGGAGCTTCTGATAACCAGCCTTGCTCTTGCCCGTACCATCTATTATGTCTTTGAAGGTGACCTCTTCTGCATTTGCTCCCCACGTGTGCGAAAGGATAGCGTACGGTGGAATACTATTACCAAACAACTCCTCAGTCAGGCTAAGCTCGCCGATACTGGTGCGTTCCAAAGAGACGCATTCTATTGCATGGGGCTCGACGAGCTTAGGCGACGCAGTTGGTTAGAAAGGGGGGTATATGTTAGCTCGCTTACTATATTATCGGATTTGAGAATTTAGATAAACTGAGTATTAGAGGTCTGAGAGTTACTCAGGTTTTACAGGGCAGCCTCATTCTTGCGGCATTGTAGATTTATACGTACTGCATTGGTGCCTAACTACCGGTGCCTAACTATTGGTGCCGAAGTATCGGTGCTGAACCAATCCCGAGATCATTTTGTACCCCCTAAAATTACATATTAGGGCTGTATTTAAAGTATCAAATGTCAAAGATATATAAAAAAAAAAACCACGTTGGGGCTGAAAAAGATAAATACATAATACCAAAGGGATACTGCAAAAAGAAAATACAACTTCAAGCCCATCTCCTCTACGTATAAAGGTCAAAAATATATACATCCAAAGCCAGAAGTAATGGCCAGAAATAAATCGTCAAACGTAAATGATATCAATAAAATAGGATGATAAACGTTAAAGAGATCATTTGATCAAATCCTTGACACAAGAGAGAGACCGGAAATAAATTCAATTGATATAAGATATTATTAGCTTGACTTCTCGTGTGGTGAAATAATTGTGTAAATTTTGAACAAAACTTCAATATCGCAATATCCTGACCTTCGTAATCGGGGGTGCACTCTTGTTTAAAAACCTGCTATACCGAACAATCTATGCCTACATATGCTTTAATCGCTCGTGCTTTTCCAAATCCTGCTTTCTAAAGTATCCTTTCGGCCCAACTCGATCACAACCAGCTACCGAGCACGAAAAGAGCATTTCTGCGTGCATCTGTCTCTTATATTTGTTGTAGTCTGTCCTGCTGAGAAAAAGAAACTCGCCGTCGGGGAAGCATTCATCGCACACACGACTCCGCCCTCCATTACGACCTACACCAAATCTTTCAACACCATCCGCATCCACTTTGCTATGTTCGTTGTATGCCTTGAGGTGCTGGTCGAGATGGTCCTGCCGCTTGAACGCCGCCTTCCCGTCATGTTGAGAACAGTAATCGCAAGAATACAACCCATATTGGGAATTTTGCGTGCTCAGGTGACGATCTAGAACATCAGACCTGGAGAACCGGACCCCACAGCTGCATGCAAATGGCCGATGCTTGCTTTCTGCACCGTGACAATTGAGCGCTGTCTTTGATTGGCATATCTCTCCGCATTGGATACACTGATGGCCGCCACTAGCAGTGGCGATCACAGCAGAGTGTGCGGGAGTAGAGATAGGTTGTAAACCTGCCCCGCTTGCCCCATCTCTTAACTACGGTTGACTATAGAGGCCACTGTCCAAATACTTTTTTTTTACTAGGAACACATTATGGGGGTGTATGTGGGGAAT
>CAKNEU010000137.1:0-74264 GCA_930272665.1 Mariannaea elegans | reverse complement strand
TCAATAGGGGGGTTGGTGCTCACAATAGCCCCACTGTAAGCCACAGCGGAAGAAGATGTCCGGGACATCTCAACAGTGAATAACTAATACACCGAGCCCGGGGCGATTATCAAACGGTGGCGTGACGAAAGCGCGGTTAACCTCACATGAGATGAAACTAATCCCCGAGAGGCTGATAACTTTATTGTGGCAGCTGTCAGCTAAAATTTCTAACTTTGGATGCGTCAGATCGGATCTGGCGCCAGGATGGCCGACTTCCAGTCACATTCGAGTTGCATATCATGTCAACGTTGCATGTGAAACGGGATGAAGCTAGACGATCAGCAGTGCCACTGTTCGGAGAGTGTTTCCGAAGTCGCCTATGCATCAACAACATCAGGCTCAAATAGCTCGCTCAACCCGACTTCCGTTAAAGAGCAATCAACTCGAATAATATCTTTTCCATTCTTCACCATATCACACATCTAATCCTACCTTCAAAATTATCCGCTGGTCGGCTCGAAATAATACATCAATCATGTCTCGTCTTTCATTCATCATAGCTCTATTTTGTAATTCCCCAAACTTCCTTCAATGGAACTTTTTCTGACATTATCTAGTTACTCTCGGTGCAATTGCACTCCCCAATCCCAATCCCCTCTCTGCAGACCCGTCTGGAGATAAAAACATTGGCAACGGTCAAGGAGAGCAATTCATCACTGGCGCTTGTCTCAGCGACGCGGATTGTCAAAGTCAATGCTGTGCAATTTTCAGCGGTGGCGGTATCTGCTCTGCCCGAGCTGCAGCGAACCAGCAAGGCAAGCAAGGCTGCGGCTTCAACAGCTCCGGCGCAACACCTCCAAGCAGCACTACTCCAGCGACAACGCCTCCTGCAGCTGAAACTCCCGTTGAAACTCCTAGTGCAGCTAATGGGGTTGACTCTAGCGCGCCAGGCTCTGAGAATGTTGGCACGGGAAATGGACAGCAGTTTATTACTGGACAATGCTTCTCAGACGCCGACTGTGCTTCGGACTGTTGCGCGAGTCGTCAAGGCAGTGCGACAGGGGCGTGCTCAGCTATCGCAGTCGCGAACGAAAATGGTAAGACGGGCTGTGGGTTCGTTCAGGGATAAATGGGTTGGATATTCCTCCATTGTAAAAATGCACAAGTATGCCTTGGTTGTATTTTCCAGACGAATAGGAGGGCCGTCAAGGTTATGTAGATTATATTGAATGAAATTCCTTGGTATAGGGACGAATGCATAAAAATCGGGGGCAGCGGACAACAAGGTGTATGTGTAGGCCACTCAGCAGATGTCGTGAATTGGCGAAATCACTCAATCGACAATGGACGGTAGTACTGTCCTTATTTTTATCCTAACTTGCATTCTGCTATCTGGCATTTTGTTTCATATAATGAGCTTGACCCTAGTGTAGTGGGTGGCATTTTGGATGAATGAGACCAATGAGGAGTGTCAGGGGACAGAAACATTATATATTATGCCATCCTTAGTTCCAATACTTAAATAAGCCATCGAGTGAACCAATGAATTGCCTGCTCCTCCGCCTTCTCTGCACACTCCATCTCATGTTCGTTATCTGGGCGCGCCCGAACAGCGAACCCATGCCTTGCCCCTGGGTAGATGTTGACTTCGTGGCTACCTTCATTTTCGTTCTCAAGCACATTCTTCATCTGTTGGGACAGAGGTAACCTCATGAACGTATCCTCATCGCTAATAGCCACACTTGTCGGTGTTAATATGCCCTCAAAGTCACAAGGGATTTCGATTAGTGCGGGATGGGCTATGAAAGCACAATCTACCAACCTCTTGGGAGTGTTAGGATTAATCTGAGAACCGTGTCGGCACACTCGAGAAGATGGGTCGTCTTGCGCGAGGAGGAGAGCGTGTTTACCCCCGTAACAAAAGCCTGCGACGCCAATTTTTAGATTTCGGGTTGGAAATGGAGGTACAGATGTTCTCAAGGCTTGGATGAAAGAGAAGGCTCGTGATTTTGCGTCCGGGAGGCGAGTCATGATCATCCAAGGGGCCGCAATGGACAGCCACCGGAGTGTGTTCATAGGTTTATAGAAAAGAGTGTCCAACCAGGAAGCTGGTTCCATGATACTGTCCAAGAGACCAATGGCTTGAGGGTCCATTGACCGGCCTGTCAAGCTATTAGGAGATTGTGTGATGGGAAGAGAGAGTAGTTGAACGATATACCATTCATGAAATCTGGGCAATACACTAGAAATCCGCCTCTCTTTGCGTAGCGATCGCATAGAACTCTGTTATTTACGAACTTCCACCCAAAGGCATCAGTGACCACCACAATTATTCCTTTCGGTGTAGCTCCATTTTCAGGTTCAGTGACATAGGTGGGGACCCCATGAATTGTTATTTCTTTGCCCTGTGTGCGTGTGCTGGAGATAGCCCCTCGAAAGCAATCTGGACAAGACATTGTCGGGGATAATTGCCATAGGTGGACCAGCTGTGATAAATAGTCAAGATGTGTCAATTGAGAAATGATGGTTCAAAGAACGGAAACAAATTCGTCGTCATCGTGGCATGTAATTTGGTACCCATGCGAATCGAGCCGGCTTAAATATTGCGCCGAGCAACACAACCAGTTACACAAGATGACAGGCGCCACGGTTTGCCAAACTCCCCCCAGCTGGCAGAACAAGCCGCACCATTGAACCGAACTTTCCCCCATACCTCATCAATCTTGTAGTTCAACCCGAATCTCAATGCAACTCAAGCCCGCTTTAATGGGATGAAACCTAGTGATGGTACTCATCCTGTCGTCTGGAGCTCACTGAGCTGGGGCGCAAACCCCATTCAGCGCCGGAAGCAGAATATTGGATCTATAAATATGCGCAGTATAAAAAGTGGTAATACTTAAACTAATATATTGTTAGAGTAGTTAATACTACTTGTTGTGAGAATGACTTTTGCTGATCCGACATGTGAGATTATTGAGTGAATTCTGTGATTGAATTGATGGATCCGTATGACCTGGAGTCAAGTAATTAATTACAGTCCATACTCCGTATTCCTGAAGTATTCTAGACCCGGCTATGGCGGCGAAGAGATAAGCGAGGGCATGGGCTGCCAAACGATGGGGTTGTAAGTTAGCTCTTAGCTGAATGGCTGAGTAGGGCTGTGACACCTTTGCGTCTCCACGTGTAACAATAGCGCCAGTGGACACCACCGGGTCACATGTGCCGGTACTGCCCTATCGCTGCGCCTAAACATTCTCGCTCCGCCTCGCGCGAGTTGCCTCCCAGGCAGCCGCTGGGCGTACAGTCTTCACTTTAGCGAAGATATGATGTGCCCAAGTTTCCCCCACCACCGATAAGTTCCAACGTCGCCTTGTTTTCGCCTTGTTTTTTTTTTTGAATCAACTTCTTCACCACCAGTAGAGTCGCCAATGCAGGTTACTCTGCTTCCATCTCTCTACCTTAAATTGATTTCTTAATATCTCTTGCTGGTTTCACAACCATTTCTCCAACCTTGATTAGTAATATCACAGTATTCTATGGCAATGCCCTCAAACGCCGACGACCTCGCCCTTCCACAAACTATCCTGAGTGGCTTTGGTCTCCTCGCCGTAATCGTTGCCGTTGTTGGACTCGGAGTTGAACGGATAAGACGGGTGAGAGAATATGATAAAGCGCATGAGTCAACCAAGTCAACTCTTGTGGGATGCTTTAGCAACAAGCCAGTCAGCGCATGGGGGTCACTGATGGGGCACCATGCCCCAACCTTAACCGTACCAAGCATCGGGGGCCTCATTGAAGCAGCAGACAGAGGCCTGTGGACAAGTACGACTTTAGATCATATGTCAGACATCCACCCTGAACTAACGTGGGTACCCTTATACGAGTCGGTGTTTGACAACCTGCGCCCTATCCTACCGGATCTACCAGATTCGTGGAAGAGAAACCCTTCTGCCGCTAGAATATTCAATAAAATGGAGAGCAGCGCGCACCTCGAACATAGATCCAATTTACCCAACGAACGTTACGAACTACATAAGAGCGGGTTTCTTTCAAACTGTATTCGAAAGCTCCCAGGAACAGCAGCATCATCCAAGAATGATGGTAAAGGGTTGGCAAAGGTCAAGGCGACATGGCTTGTCGGGAAGAAGCCCTGCATTCCGGTGACTAGAGAAGAGCTTGTTGCCCTCTCTTTAATGATGGGGATGCCAATCACCAAGAGCAACGACGGTCACTACTCGGGGATTGGAGCTTTCGGTCTTTCTATCGACCTCGCTCACACTGAGGCAATTTGGAAGCTGTCTCTAGTGAAGGGATCTCGGATCCCACGCCACGCGCCATCCATGGGGAGCGGCTACACCTCCCTCATGGCAAAGCATTTAGCCTGTGGTAGCGTACCGTTCGCCGAAAGTACTGACTGGATTCGCTCCGTTTATATGACGGATGAGGTGCTCGCAGCCGTGAAGAACGGACTCTGCATCAAGGATACACGGTCATACGGAGGCCCTTCCCTCGAATTCCTCCGGCGCCTACCAGGCGACAAGGCCGTTGACGCATATTATGGAATTGCCACGGAGGATGAGAGTCACAACTGCGGTTCCATCTTGGGTGCTGATGACAAGGAAGATGGGCAATGGGCGCGTCTCGTTGCCGGTATCGCCTTTGGGGGCTTAGTGCCCCAGGCTGACCGGAATGTCATCGAAGCTGTCAGATTCACGGTAGCTGGAAATGTGGAAGGGTGTGTCGAGAATCTGGAGCCTCTGATTGACAAACTTCACAATGCAACTCCCCAAAAGAATATCTTCGGAGAGAGAGTAGCAGAGCGCACGGCGGCAACAGGCCACATCTACGTGAACTACAACTACCCGTCTAGTGATAAGAACCCGAGAGATGCGACGTCTACTTTTGCACGATACATGAACCTCTTAGAACATGTGGTGGCTCGTTCTCAGACACCTTTAGTATCTAACCCAGGTTCATCTCGAGTTCCTTCAACCGACAATGCGTACAATGCGCACAGCCCACAGCAGGATATCGAAAGCGGTTTTGCTCTACAGACTCTGGCAACCAAAACTGGGAATGGAAACGCCCAAACGCCCAGGGTGAGCACAAATAGCGATTCCGTTTCCAACCAACATTCAGACCACATCTTTGAACACACAGTGGCACTCCTCGATCGCGTATACTTGACTGCTGTGAAAGCCAGGAGAAAGAAAGTTGAGATGGAGAGGTGGTGGCAAGTACCGCCAGGGCAAAAAACAACGCTCAGTCTAGAGGAGGAGCATCTTGTCAACCAAGATCTTGGAAATGCCATCGCTTCAATCAGTGTCGCTTTGCGCGACGGTAAGACAATGTCCTTGGCGCATGCCTCCACGATAGTCCGATGTATCTTGGCTGCATGGGCAGAGACTGTGCCTCAGATCGACGTGATGGAGCATGGACCGGTCCGCACTGATCCTTCACAGTATGAAAGCGGTTCAGGTACTATTTATATGGATGCGTTTCCTTCCGTAATGGCGCTCGGCTAGCTATGGCGTACATAGCTTTGTATTGATGTTTCCCTTGCGCACAAGGTAGCAAGGGGTTATTAGACGTGCTCAAAGGAATTAAATGAGCGTACGTTGACACCTAGCCCTCACGAATAAATCTGTGCGAGTAGCTGTGGCTGTAACTCTCCTCTTTGAGATAGCGCCTCGTAAAATCCAAATCAGGTTATATATTGTCCACCTTAAAATCATTTAACACGTAATCGACTTTCTCACTAGAGCCACTGGTGGCGGGGTTTTGGTCCTTGTATGGTGATGAAGCACTTTGGAGTATTGACGGGAAGCAAAGGGCGAATCATGACACAACCCTGACGTAAACACGTAACGTTCCTCTTAGCACATTCAGGCGCGGACGTGGAGAGCCTTTGGCTTGCCAAATTCCTCACTTCATACATTAGGACATTTCAGAATTATCGAAACAAACCAGAATCTCAAATCACCACTTTACGACAATGATAACTACACTTGGCGGGAGCTGTGTCTGTGGGAATTTAAGATACAGTCTACTAGTGGTACACATTGAAGATGCACGAACATCACTATGCCACTGTTTGAGCTGTCGCAGGGCATTTGGAACTAATTTTGGATTGACGATAAAGGTCAAACATCTCAATCATCAAGTTAGTAGAGGAAACTAACATTGAGACTCTGGTAGATTCCCTTAGAGTGTTTCAAGTACGAGAAGGGAAGCCCAAAAACTTTCAAACAGGACAACGGGGTGATGAGGGAGTTCTACGACAACTACGGTGTCTTTATTTGCGAATATGGGGTGAGTCCGCATTCCTATGGCCAACTTCATGATTCTCCTGCTGGTATTCACTGAACTTCATACTAGGAGCAAGCGATCGACAAGTTTCGATATATAATGTGGGGAACCCTTGATAAGCCAGAAATATTCCCCCCGAAAGGCGAATTTTTCTGCAAAAACAGGGTAGAGTGGATGCCAGAAATCCCATGTATGTTGATCCACCTTGACGAATTCTCCAGCGGAAACGGCTAATATGTGGCTAGACGTGTTTCACAAAGCAGAGATCAAGGAGTGAGATTCTTAATCTTAATATAACTCAGAAGTGATGTACACCGGATAGTTAGCAGAGGGGACGAGGATGTCGATGGCCAAATTCCAGTCCCGTTATTACTGATAAAACTATATATATTGCGACTTAGCTTAGATGAATTGATGACTTAAAAATTATGCATGCAAATTGTGTATGATATTGGCTTGTATATTGTATATAATCATATGCGAACCTCACACTTCAAGCCATATCCGTGTATTATAAAACTCCGACCACATTTGCAAGTCCCTGTTTGATCATAGTTACCCTCCCGCGCATCGCGTTTTTTATCAAACAAAACTACGTGAGTCTATACACTAATAGCTCGTGAGTCCCGAGTCAGTGCGGTGAAATTACACTGAGGGACGACAATTCATAAATGCAATGGACGGTAGAGATGCTACAAAAAACCACTCACTTTCCAGCAAGCCAATGCCAGCCTACCAGTTTCGGAACTCTTTGACGTGACTCTGATGCAGTAGTAAGCGAACATGGAAAAGAACCACCAAGGTGGAAGAGCGATATATGTGAGTGTATAATGTACCCTATGGACAGGACTTCGCAGCAGGAATGTCGCGATATGTACCGACAAGAGACTTAGATTCGTATCTTTTTTTTATTTTTTTAAAAAAAAGTATGCTCCTACCTATGAGATTGCAATTCAGTAATCGAAGCATTTACCCTGTTTTCATGTAATCTTATTGAAGACGCGTGCTGCCAAAAACACACGTGTTGTCTGCGATTGTGTTAGTCTACACCAACTGCCTCCAAAAGCCACAGTAATATAAATGCTGAAGTCACCTACCCTGTGTCAATAAATATATGCAACGAAATTAAGTCCGGATCGAGCCACAACTAGGGTAGATTTGATGACGGAGAAAATAGGTAGCTAAAATGTCGGGTCTCAGTAAGCCTAAGTCTGTAACTCTACCCCGGAAGATCTAAACGCGCTACCGTTAGGAAAGCCTCAGCTCCTACAGAAGCACACCACTTGCACGAGAGAATCGATTAGTCCTTTTAACCCAATCATTAGTTGGCGTACCGCCAGCTCATTGATGGCATATCTTGCGGGTTGTAACCCCAAGTTCTCAAGCATTTCTAAAACCCAACCGAGAATTAAGACTACGCCAATACTGGTTGGCGCTTAGTGTTGAAGCTGTCCTTTGGACCACCGGCGTTATAATACCAAACCACGGCCTTAACCAGAACAAAAATTCCACACTTGATATTGTCTTAGGGAGTTTTGGCCTTCCAATTTCGGTAGCTGTGAGTGTGTCACCCTAACGACTCTGGTTGGCTGGTGGTCCTGTGAAAATAAAACCCGGTTGTCACAACACTGCGGACATCATCAGAGTTCTTACAAGATTTGAACTTATCCTTTGGCCGATTTTGGTCTATCTTTTGCGTGAACGATTTGATCGACATGCCTTCAACGTATGTAATTTTATTTTACTGATATTTTTTATATCTGATTATTTATTTCTAGCATTCACCTATGACTTCGGACGCACATGTTTTGGCCTTCACACGTAGGGAAAATGGGCCTTGTTGTGTTTTGCGGGCATCCCCTTTGTGTTGTTTGCTTCTTCTTCCAGCCCTAACAAAATATCGTATTGAACCTGGTTGACGAGGCTGATGCTACGCCTTGGAGCGATTAAGCGGGAGACTTTATATATTAGATTCCTATAAGCTGGTTAGAATGGTCTGCTATTATACCTGAGATATCACAGCAATGGAGCACTCACAAATTGATACCCAAGCCATGACTTCCTTATTTCTTATCCCTTGCCAAGTGAGCCATCGCATTCAATGCAGCATTGGGTATTCGTTCTTCTGCCTGAAAATTGTTCCATTGCGCTTGAAGCTGAGTTTACATCAAGTTCAACCTTTCAAGGTTGGGGTATCACCCTACATGCACTCTGCAAACCTCAACATAGACGAAGATCACGTCATCCCCGAAAGTTTGCGCTTCCGCTTCTTTTTCCTAAGTGATCCAATGTGCTTCCTCTGGATGGCCCGGACAAGCCAGTTATAAATCATGTGTCTCATGAGGATGAGGACGGTAGCAAAGGTCGTCGGCACAGCACATGCCCAGCTATGTTTAGTGTTAGTATGAGCTCCTAGAAGGTAAGTTTGAGGACGAAGGCACTAACAAGTACCAGATTCCATGATGGATCTCCGGAAATCCCTCCGCTGCAAAGTTCTGTCCAAAGAATCCAGTGATAAACGTCAGCGGTAGGAAAATAATCGTCACAATAGTCAGCTGCTTCATTGATTCGTTCTGATTCGCAGAGATGGTGTTGAAAATGAAATTGATCAGATTGTCAGACGATTGCTTCAGCTGCTGCAAGGCTTCAGTAATGATGATACAGTGATCGAGCACGTCGCCGAGGTACGTATGCGTCAGGGGTGTGACGATAACGCCTGAGCTGGGATTTTCAAGTTCTTGGAGGGCTTGTTCATGAGTGAGGTAAGTCTTGTGATCACGAAGAACGTTGATGAGGTTTTCGATAGGGTGGAGGAAGTTGAGCATCTTGTTGATCTCACTAACGCAAATGTAAAGGCTCTTGCTTTGGCTCATGCTGGGGGAAGTGAGGACATCAAGCTCCAAGTCGGAGATAATATCAGTATAGACGGCGGTGATGGGAATAGCAAGATCAATAATAGCGTCAATGATGGCCTGAACCAGCAGGGAAGCATCATTCGACTCTCGCAAGATTGTTCCCGGCGTACTAAGTCGAGTAACAATTGGTCGCTCCACATCACCAGCGGAGACCTCGAAGAAAGAAATGGCCGTATTGTCATTGGTGAGAAAGATGGAGATTTGCTCCGCCGAGATGGCCATCTTGTACGGCGCTAATGGCGAATGTCTCTCCATAAACTGTGTCCGAACTTCATTTCCAGAGGCATGATATTGTTGCAAGGTTCTAATGAATGACGTCCCATGCAGCCCTTCGCCGGGAGGTGTCTTCGTGTTGCTGCCGTTGCGCCTCATGTTCTTTTCAGGATCATCAGGGGTCTTGCGGCTCTTCCAGAAGTCTCGGGATGTTTCTTTCAATTGGCCCAGTGTCTTTCGTGATAATATGCTACTGGAATCGGAAGAATCGTCGTCCTCATCGACCAGACGGACGAGCTTCTGTAGAGTCATTACGATGAAGGCGTGATTTGGATACCTTCAAACTGTGAGCATCCAGGTATTTCTTCAACAGCTATGTCTACTCACCAATCCGCCTTCGTTCTGTTTCTGATATTCATCATATCCTCCAACGCCAATTTGTGCAAGTTCTTTTTGTTCCCCACGGCCTTAATGACATCCCAACTCAGCCCATTGACGTTTATCCACCGACATTTAGACCACGACTCCCTTGGCTGCTCCAAGAACTCGATAAACGACTCATTATCAAAATGACGCTTCACCACATTAGCTTTCGAAATGTCAATGACGGTTATCTCGCAAGGAGCGCTCAGGGTTGGCATTGACCCGTGCCCACCGTCGGGCAACATTGGATCGTATCCAGGTTCCGAACCAGGTTGCCAGCCGGGCTTCGTGCTGAACGCGGTATCGAACTCATCGTAATCGTCAACGGTCTTGAAAGTCGGCGCGCGATTAGTTCGTCGTCGCAGGATAGGAGAGAAGTCGATCTCGTGACGGATCTCAGTGTCAGAGCGGGAGAGTTGTCGCGGGTCTGCACGAGGTGGCGATGAGAGGTTTTCCGTGTCGACCATTATATTATAGCGGACAGGGAGGCCATTCTCGCCTTCGTTGAAAGCTTGGGTTTGAGAGGAGACTCGGTAGCCCTCGTCGTTGCTGCTGGGAGACATGGTGGCGTCGATTGCGACCGCTGATGACGATGCTGCTATCGTTGTCGCTGCTGCAAGATGAAGCTACCGGCGATTCGACGTCGCAAATCCAGCTGCAGCTGACGAAGCCTTCTTCACAATTGATGATATCAGCTTTGCTGAAGGTTTTAAATTGCTGTGATATAATAAAGAACGTCCAAGGATCAAAGTTGAAGTAAGTTGAAGCAATGCAAGATATCATTGTCAGCCGCGCATTTAAAGGATCGGCGGGACACCACAGATGATCGTTTTGTCACGCCACGGGTGATGTCAACCCTCGCTGCAATTGAATTGATCCTGAATTATGACGTCAGAATTTTCACATCGGAGAATCCACCAATTTGCCAATGAGGCGCCTTTGATATATCTTGGTGGCTAAGCTCTTTACCCCACTATCATATTCTGACAGCCGACAGAAATCAGAGTAGTAACTTAAGTTGCTGCCTCTGTCTGGGGTGTTATAACCGAGGCATGGATTATCTCTTTGAGTGTCATAAGGCAACACTTGGGTAACAAGCAGGGAATCCAGCCAACCAGATAAGAGCAAATATAGGGTACATTAAGTCACTGCTAATTTATATGGAGACAGAAGTTACTTCAATTTCAGATGTACAAAGAACTACTTTGCATTACCCTGAGCGACGGAGGGATTGTATGTCGTTATATTGTACCACCACACACGTAGGGCAGGTACGGAAATGCTGCCTTATGACACTCAAAGAGATACGTCATGCTAAACCTGACGATATGTTGGTGGTGGATATCCACACATTGCCCGACCTCGGCCCTCTTCGAAGGTGACATCTCGCATCTGAGCATTCAGAACTTCTCATCGATCACCATTGTACCAAGTGGCGATATCATTTAAGGATGTACCTATGGAGCAGCTGGAAACCAGTCAACCGCTCACGCTGGCGCCTGGGAAGAAAGTACAGAAGTTATCACCGACAAGGCAGCAGTAGAAGAGGCAGAAGTTGGCTGGGCGGCCATGCGCATTCTGATAAGCAGCCACACCAACAGTCAGTTCAAGGATATATGCCCTAATCTACGATTCGATTAAGGAGCTCCGGGAGGATGGGAACGTTATGAAGGTCTTGTGGGTACCCTATAGCAACGAGAACAAGCTCTTGAAGCTTGCCAAGGATGAGGCTCGGAAGGCAGCACAGCAGGGAGCTAACCAAGGTTCAAAAATAGTTCCCTCATATGCAATCGACAACGCTCAGTACTGTACGATCGAAAGTTAACACTAATAGGACAACACTGCCGGAAAAAGTCGTAAAACGCTCCGTACGAGTTGATGCAGCACTGCCGAGCAAACATACGAAACAATTCTATAATCAGCTATCATGGAAGGGAGTGAGTGTACTTACAAATACCACCATTCAAGGTCAGATCGTTGCAACCTACGACATTGGCTGCATCATCGGCACGCTTTTGTCCATCTTTGTGGGCGATAAGCTCGGCCGTAGGTGTTGTATTCTCATTGGCTGCACTATTCTCATTATTGGCGCTATCCTGCAGACCGCCTCTTATTCACTTGCTCCCATGATTGTCAGCCTGTCGTTGCTGGTGTTGGAAACGGCATGAACACAATCGCGATTCCTATTTGGCAATCCGAGACGGCTAAAGCGGAGCACCGTGGCAAACTCATTGTTCTGCAACTGGTTCTTAACATCTTTGGAATTGTCATCACAAACGTACGTTGCCCCTCCTTATCTCCCCTTACCCAAGCCATTGTCCCAACATTATCTAATCAGTGCTTTAGTGGATGAACTATGGCTTTACGTACATCTCCGACCATCCGTTGAGCTGACGCTTTCCCCTCGCATTACAATGCTTTTTCGCCCTCGTCACGATGCCAATGGTCTTCGTCATGCCCGAGTCGCCTCGCTGGCTCGTTATGAGGGACCGAGCCGACGAAGCCCAGGAAATTTTTGCCCGTCTTCGGGCGAAGCCACGCAACGATCAATCCGTTGTCGACGAAATTCAATATCTTGTTGCGACTGTGTATCATGAGGTCGAAACTCAGCAGAAGATCTCGATCAAGGAGGTGTTCAGCAACGGAAGACAGCAAAACTTTCGACGTATCCTCTTGGGAGCGGGCACTCCTTTTTTCCAGCAATTCGGTGGATGCAACGCCATCGCGTATTATCTTCCCATCGTTCTTGTGAGATCGTTCGGCATGTCAGACAGGCTTGAATTGATTTTGTCAGCCGGAAACTCCATGTCGCTCATGTTTTGGGGAGCTATGGCAGCCTTCTTGATTGATCGCACCGGCCGTCGGAAGCTTATGCTGATGGACTCTGCTGCCAGAGGCGTGTGCTTTGTGCTTGTTGCCGTCAGTCTACGCTACAGCGGCAGCAACAATGAGAATAAGACTATGTCCATCGTCGCGATTGTTTTCATCTTTATCTACTACGTTTTCTATGGTATGTTATTTCTTTCGATTCCGTACATGTATCCGGCAGAGATCAACTCCCAACGGATGCGAAATATCGGTACTTCTATTGCTACCGCTGTGAACTGGACCTCTGTGTATGTGGTCGTTGTTATCACGCCAATCGCTATTGAGAACATCGGATGGAAGTATTACCTTATTTATGGCATTTTCAACTTTTGCTTTATTCCTATCATCTTGCGCTGGTACGTCGAAACGGCCAACCTGACCCTGGAGCAAGTCGATCGATTGTTTGAGATCAAGTACGAGGGCGGAAAGGATATCAGCTGGATTGAGGCTACTAAGACGGCGCGTGAGGAAACGCAGGAGGTGGCTGAAAGGAAGATCCAAGAGGCAGATCAGACTGACTTCTCTCATACTGAGAAGATGTGATGAATGGGAACAGCTACTATAAGCAACTGTCATATATATAAAAAGTATATCTATAATACCCTTTTAGCTGTTCTCATTATTCTAGGGACTAAACAGGTAGAAAGATGTCAGGTTAGGGGTTTGATTTCAAGATTTCAAGAGAATATATGGTAGCAGCAGTAAATTTAAGGAAGAAATATCAGGAAGAAAAAATAGATTATTAGCACTTATTTAGGGCCTCTTGGTAGAGGGCTAGGGGTTAGAAAACATAATAACTTGTTACTAACTTACTGAGTTACTGACTGACTGACCTAACTAACTAACTTAACTCAAAAGATATAAAAAATAGAAGAGACGAGATGTAGGTTAGGTAGGCCCTTAAGGTAGCAGTCCATGTCCAAGGAAAGCCCAGGTAGGAAGAAAACAGTAAGAGGAGAAACAAGAAGACAAGTAGGAAAAGGAAAGGGGATGGTTTACTTTTCAAGCTATTAAAGTAAATAACTATCTTATCATTTAGTAAAGTTATTAACTACTTAAGGAACTTTCTTACTACTTCTTCCTTTAATTCTCTATTTATAGGGGAAATTTTAAAGTTATTTAGGACATATTATAGGAGGAGCTCCAGTCTGAGGGCTCTAGGGAGGAGTCTAATAGTACGCTAAAGCCTGATTGGGACTAAATGTAGGTATCTCATTAGGCGATTTAGGTTACTAAAGGGTAGAAGATATTTAGGCATTATATTTGTACTGTAGAGCACCGCCTAGCTTATTTAAGGAGAGTGGGTATAGGAAGAAGGCCAGTCTCCTAATAGTATACTGTAGTAGGTATAGTACATTAGATAGGCAAGATAACCTTCATCGGAAGCTTCTACACTTTTTAGATCTAATTAACTAGAAGCTAGATATTTATATAAATCTTACGGCCTCATACTTGTTTTGTAAGTCCCAGCTGTTAAGCCTTAGCTTCGTAGAGAAGAATTAGTTTTATATAGGCTTTTGCAGGCTTTCTTATTACATTAGGCAGAGGGTTATAGGAGACACCAGCCATGCCTCTAAGAACGTTAGCTACTACCCTGGCCTTAGCTGCCATCTGTACAGTATGCTCCTTAAAAGAGAGCTTTTGGTCGAGCCAGACTCCAAGCCAGCGCATAGACTTTGTAGCGGACTTCTGGTGATCACCATGTGTTGTGCAATCCACACACGACTAAGCTAACGGATCGATGATTTGGTCAGATAAATGAAAGATGCTTGATTCTTCTAACTACCCGGGCTGAAAGGCTTCCCATTTATCTTACCTAGATGCAGAAGGCCTTCGGAAGAGGCTGTATCGGGTCTCAAGCCTCGCGACCTCCTTGTCTCAAGCTATCTAGGTTACCAACCCTAGGTCCCGGGCAATCCCGTACAACACAGTCTGCCTTAAGGAATGTGACAACCATTTGAATGTTCTCCACGAAGTGAATTCCTGTCTTTCCTCTTCCGCGAATTGAAAGGCTAACCTTTCATAGAAGATCGTTCGCTAGTCAGAACATTACAGAGCTTCTATCTAAGTTCTTGCCTAATCTAGGTCATTGAGATGAATTATGCATCTCAGAGTACGGCTCTCTTTCAACCAGGTACGTGAAATTTATTAGTGTGATGAAATATACGCCTTGCGTTGTGAATGGCCATACTTCTTGGTACTAATTATCTTTAGTGTCACATAATAGCTGCATCCGACGGTGCCATCGGCTTGCCGCCGGCTTCCCGCCGGCTTGGCCGCCGGACCATAGGCATGCCGACGGAAGCTAACCCAGCTAATGACCCTGCCCTAACGAAGGATATCAACTATCCCGACTATAAAAGACCTACCTTTTTCCTTCCAATAGCTAGAAATCAAGACATTCTATGACCTCAATCCTCCCTCTTGTTGTGATATTTAGCACCGTAGATTGCTCTCTTCATCAATATGTGATGCTGCGTAATATTGACAATTTTGTCCTGGCTCAAATGTCGGATGTGTTTGCTTCGAACTTTGACGTCCTTGTCCATCTTATACGTAGCAAGGTAGAAATCGATAAAGAGAACAAGATATGACACAATGATGCAGGTACCCACGAAGGCGAAATAAATGTTAGAGTTACCAGTGCAGCCACTGCCATTTGGAGACCACGGGAAGTGGCGCCTAACAAAGTCGTTGTAGCATGCGAAACAAATGAATCCTGTGGCGTTCTTAGCTAGAGTTGAAGATGGCATCGCGAGTCTATTCCTTACCCAGATCAATGATAAACTGAATGATTTGAACCCTTGTTATCCATTCTTTCCACCAGACACGGATGCCGCGGGCTGCCTGGAAATAATACCAGTACATCATAACATGGACAGCGAGATTAAGGCTAGCTATAGTCCAACAGGTAGGAGGTGTGGTAATCATTGTCATAAATGTCAGAATAACAGTCGCTCCATGGTGATAGCAGTGCAGAAATGCTATCTAAACGTCAGTACGTGGGGGTTTTCTTCGAATGCTGGCGGATGTTATTTACTCAGTTTCTTTTTCCTCAGCATCAAAAAGACTGTATCCAGTAAATTCGACATATTTGGTAAGGTAATTCAGCTTTGTCTTATTACTATTGGCTAATTATGCGACTAGCCTTCGTCACTTACAAAATGAATGACCTCTAGTGGTTGAGTCCAACCACCGTCAATGTGGCAGATAGCCTTGAAAAGGCCATCGCGAACGATAGTTGGCAGCACCTGCTCAATGAAAAGTGCTAGAAGAAGAGTGCTGATGATGGTCAAGCACAAGTTATGGGTCAAGAATAACAAATGGAGCCTGAATGGGGCGCGATTGCGCATCATCTCCCGGCCACCGAGAATAATTGCATAGTAGATCAAGATGGAGATAAAGGTGGACTTAGCAGTGGAAAATGGCGACTTATGCGGTGCGAAGTGAAATTCGGTAGCGGAGTAGCCGACAATCTTGGTGAAGCATATGTCCAGAATTGACCAGAGGTGAATTCCGAATGGCCGCTCGATTGTAAAGCTTGATACATTTGAGTAAAAGGGTGCCGAAACGACTGACAGCACACCAGAGGAGTCCATATCCTGAAATTTGAGAGAGACAAAAGTATAAATTGCTAGAGTATGGGAGAGTTCCTTACTTTATCATTTGGCCAAATGGGGGAATGCAGGCACATTTAAGGGTAATCGATGTGAACGGAGGTCAAGCGATGACTGAGCTTGGAATCTATTCATGCCCCCCAAGTCTCATTACCCTATAGAGTTACGGAAGTAAGAGCTATGCAATTCGCACTCAGATGGCTCGGAGGAGTCTTGCTTATTCTCAAATAAAGGAACATTCCTCAATTCTGAATATTAGTGTGCCTCGCGGTTGACTCATGATTCCATGACCAGCCTCCTTTCGTTATACTCACGGGACCAGGTTCATGGCCACGGGGAAAAGAGTCACAATTAGCCATCAATTCGTTGAATATGTCTTAGTCGATATCTACCATAGTCTCCAAGAGGTTTCGCACTTAAGTTTCATCCATTTTGATTGATACTCTGTTTCAGGAGGACTCCTGGGCCGAATTCGTCCATTCCTCCAATCATATGTGTGTCTACCAAAGGATCTACCCCCTTTGTGCCGCGAAACAGGTCAGTCGAGATACCGGCCTAATGTTGCGTTCCCAAATGCAGTGCAAGACGGCAGTATAACAATCCGAGACACCTACATCAAGATTTCGGATGTTTCTTTATACTAATGTACGCTACATACTATACAACGGAAACCCGTTATCACAATCCCGTGTTCTAAATTTGAGTCGCGTTTCCGGTAACTTGAGACAGAAAAACTCCGAAGAACTCAAGACCTTTATGTCTCTCGAAAATCGATTTTCGGTCCGTCTCGTGATGATTTAGATTAAGGAATCAGTATGTTAGTGAATAGAACATGGAATCCATGTCGGATGGTATCGTATTTGGAATTAATGTCATATTGGAATGTGCTGGTCAACTGACAACGGATTTAAGATTCGGTATGGTTGAAGCAATGCCAACCCGAATGCCAACTCCTGTACACTTGTTGTCCTTATATGTAAATAGTCTGCCTCACGCCTTTTAAGAGGAATACTTAGGCAGATATTGTTGAAAGACTGACCAGTATATTACCATAATCTACGTCCAACAATCGCACAACATCTGCGGCGACTATGTCGGACAGCACACATGATACTATCCAAGACTTCTACAAAGGGCGCCATGTTTTCTTTACAGGTGCAACTAGGATGCTGGGGGTTGCGTGATTGAGCAGGCTCGTGCTGGGTACCCCAGTTGTTCGTATTTATGCTCTTGTCAGAGGAGGGGAGAGGTAATTTAACTCACCAGCTATTCACATAAATTGTTTGTGCTAACATATGTATGCAGTAGATTGTGGAATATTTGGCGCATGTATTTGCCTTCCAACATGCTCCAGTCTCTCCAGCTGTCGAATAAATTGTGCATTCTAGACGGCGATATTACCGGCCCGAACTGTGGCCTTTCTATGGATGATGTGAAGATGATTCAGAGAATGTTTCCATCATAATCCATAGTGCCTCTACAATCAACTTGAGAAAGCCGTTAGCTGATGTTACGTAACAAATCATCTACCCCTCGGTCGCGATTGCTGACCTGGCCCTCAACTGTGCGAAGTTGACTCAGTTTGTCTACATCTCATCTGCATATGCCAACGCGTTTCTTCAAAAGACTAGCGATGGAACCCTAGATGGGATTGACCAAGTCATTAAAGAAGACATTCGCCATATCGGCAATAGCTCTTATAAACCGGCAGATGCTGAGCTTTCTGAATTGACTGCGTTTGGATCGACTGCAGAATATGAATCTGTCAGCTATCCTTTCCCGTACAGTTACGCAAAACATCTCACAGAACGTCTGCTTATGCAGCGCTTCCATGACGCCAATCTTGACCGAAAACTGTTGATCTTCAGGCCCTCTTCCATTGGTCCGGCAGAGTCTCGACCTTACCCATTTTACGAGATCCCAGGTTCGTGCTCGAGCACCAGCTGCTTAGCTGGCCTCGTGCTTAGTCCTCCAACAACATTCCGATGCTCGTCACCCCTTTCTGATCCGAGTACGGCTACTCTCGACGAGATACCAGTGGATATGGTCGTGAATCGATTACTTGTTCACATTGCTTACGGATCTAATGGCTGTGTTCATGCTGTGGCCGGTATTAAAAATCGCATAAACTCAGAGGACTGTTTTCAGACCGCAATGAAATTCAGGCAATATTGGTGGCCGCGTCCGAACCTTGTCTGGTCTGGTAAAGATTGGAAATCAGACGATCAAAGCTATCTCGCTCAGCTGTTTGTATTATTTGGGTGCTCTTTCAATGTTGAGGAGTCCAAAACTGAGTTTGTTCGAGCGGTTATCGTGGCCCTTGTGGCCCTGCAGGAATCTTTCAACGTTTGAAAAAGCAGTGGGACGTAGGGAGGCCACCTTATCTTTGATACACCAGACTATGGTCACATGGTTTTGGTTACCAGCATTTTTTGCTCATTTCTTGTACAAAGCTCACTAAATTCATCGTTCCTAAAACATACTGTCGCATTCAGTTAGATGACCTCTGTGATATATACATAGCCTATTGTTCTAGGCTTGACTAACGCCTGATGATATTAATGATAAGCACTAACAATGGATACTATGAAATCGATCTCAAGCAGCGTTGCTCGGTGAAGTTCGACAATACAAACATATGCAGGAAACCCTCTTCAATTTAAGATACATATTAGTGGGAGAGCTTCGTATTAATGCAGTGTATGCTTCTGTTTGCACTCTTGCGCACAGTACACGATTGACTGATTCACGCTGCCGCAAAGCCGACATTTTCTTGTAGTATACAGTCCATGACAGTACGGTCGGAATCATTCTGATAGTATTGGGTAGGGAAACAACACTCCAGTGAATAATATCTTTGATAAGATAGATCAAAGGCAACACACGTTGCAGATTACAAACCTTTTAGCCATATCGTGCGTAGGCTTGGGCAGCCCACATACAGGTTCTACCAGGTATATGGGGTGTACCCTTCACCGAGATATTGTTTACGGGACTGTTTTTGACCTATTTATGGAGAGAATTCTTTCGCAGGTGCACAATAAAGGCTGGAGGTTTGCATATAAGCTCTTTCAGGCTATTTGTATGACAGTGCATGAAGAGCACCTAATGTTTGCCAGTCAGTTTTCATAACCAAACTCTCGAGGCGATTGCGCAGCTCTTGGGCTTAAGTTTATAATTGAACATAAAAGACACCTTGATGATATTGGGTCGTAGGATGAACGTATTGTCGAAAAAGGGAACGGGTACAACACAGTTCATTTCGGCCGTTTAACAGAAACTACATGTGATTTTCCATATCTACTATATCTCGGCCGCTAATAAAAATACATTGAAGACATATACTATGATACAGTGGCTGTAATTGTCATAATTTGGGTGACAAAACGTCAGGTACTGTAGCTTCACATTGTGATTCAATTCTTTATCGGATAGAATTAAGAAATGACAAGAGACGGTGAGACAGGATGTATCTCTTTTCATTACCCCTAAAACTTGTCTATCGGCGGATCTTTTGGCTAAAATATTAACTTCCCGGGGGAACTTATACTAGACTGTCTAAGACAAAGAGACTATTCTTTTCACTACTCTAATATGAATACTTCCGAAAAGACAAGCAAGTCTTTGGGCCCAATTCATCCCATGTAAAAGACGCCAACCTATTTTCAACCATGAGACCCATTGAAAATTGTGGCAACAAGTAATCAGCTTCTTTCTTAGTTTATTAAGAAGTGAGAAAAACTAGTAGGGGAAATTTAGGCAATCCCAGCTTGCAGATTAACCTTGTTATTAGCTTTCGAACTGCCATAAGGTCATTGAAACCAGGGTTATTAGCTGTAGTGTTGTCAGTAGGTTTCAACTTGAGCAGAGGTCTTTTTATCCCATACAGTTAGGGCTGGCTATGCGAGTGGACGCTAGGCGCGCTCGCTACCTAAAGCTCCAATAGAAGTCAAGAAAGCAAATACATTACAACTGCAATTTGAGATAGTTTTGCAATACTGCACAGAAGTCAAACGATCAGTTAAAACTCATATAGAAATGTCTTGAAATTCGAATGTAGGAGGAAGAATACTACTAAGGAGGGCAACTTCGATTCGTATACATCTCAAACCCCGGAAAGGTGTCTTGCGTAGTAATTGGTATGTACTTTGGAATCCGGGCTATCACCTTCCAGCCGCCTAATTCCCTTCTCAAACAATACGCAAACGATTTGGGAACGAACTTTTGAATCCCACTTATCACAAACAATATCCAAATGGTTTGGGAATGAACCTTTGAATCCCATTTATCACAAACAATATCCAAATAGTTTAAAAATGAACTTTTAAATCCTGTTTATCACAAACAATACCCAAATAGTTTAAGAATGAACATTTGAATCCCGTTTATCACAAACAATACCTAAGTCATTTGTGTCAGTTGGATATTATACTTTCTTTCATCATTCTACTTCAGAAACGGTTTTGAAGAGATAATTGGTAATGGAACTAATTCTACCATTGAATACAGACCGAACACTTGACTCGACGGAATCCAATACCGCTGCCTTCTTACCCGCATGTTATCACTCGTGCAATCGTGTTACTACATTGGCATTTGCTTTCCCTTCCACCAATCCTCCAATCCTTTCCATCAGATGACAGAGATTCGGACTCTTAGTATAAATAGCAGCCATGATCCCGTCCCTACTCGCCTCAACGGGATAGGATTCGTGACAAACAGATATCCACCAAAAACCAGCCTTGAGACTATAAAACCCTCTATAATCACAATTCCTCTTCACATTGAGTGTTTTATTTTCAATCGATAAGGGCATTATACAACCGAATTCCAAGGTTAGCATATCTTCGCACTATGTAAGCTCACAATCCAAAAGATCCCTTTACATTCCCACTAATTGTGAGATCTATCTCCAGAACTTGATCACGCCCAGAGTTGATTTGGCGGTAAGAGGCTTTGACACAATGATGGGAATAGAGACCTGTTCAGCTACACCTAACGTGGTCGATAATGACAAACGGGCATCCCAAGTCCTTCAGAGTGGACATACGAGTTCTAGCATGTCTCATATTTCAGAAACGCCTATCACTTCGTCCAATTGGCTTAGGCATGTCCATTGGGTTAACACTTCATTTGTCATTATTCTTCCCTGCATTGGCCTTTTGTTCACCTTATGGGTTCCATTTCAGTCTTGTACCTTCGTCTTTGGGAGCATCTACGCCGCCCTGACCGGCCTGGGAACAACGGCAGGTAAGTGTTGTCTGTTCCGCGGAGGCGCGACAATGATATGAAGAATAAAGCCTTATCAGTAACCCCCCATAGGATATTATAGGTTGTGGTCTCACAGGGCCTATCGCGCAAAGTTTGCCTTGAGATTGTTCCTTGCTGTAGTGGGCGGCGCTGTTGGTATAGGTACCATTCGCCAATTTGTCAAGGACCATCGTTCTCATCACCGTTGGACGGACACCGATAAAGATCCTCATTCAGTTGATAAGGGCTTTATGCATTCACATATCCTCTGCATTATTCTCAAACAAAACCCGAAATGAATTGGTCGGTCTAATATAGCCGATGTTGAGGCTGATCCTATTGTCATCTGGCAACACCGCAACTATCGGGTGATCTTTCTTGTTATGGGTCTCATTGTACCTACGGGATTCTGTGGCCTACTTTGGGATGACTGGCTGGGTGGCTTTCCATATGTAGGGATCCTCCGAATCTTTATTACCCAGCAGAGTACATTCTGTATTAACTCGGTAGCTCACTGGCTTGGAGATCAACCTTTCGACACACACACATCAGCCCGAAACAATCTTATTGCAGCCTTTTTTACGAATGATGAGGGCTACCATAACTTTCATCACCAATTCCCGTCAGATTATCGTGCTGGAGTTGAGTGGTACGAATATGACCCAGCCAAGTGGTCAATCTACATTTGGGAGAGGCTTGGATTTGCGTATGACGTAAAAAGATTTCGGGCCAACGAGATTCTCAAGCGTCGTATTCAAGAGAAACAGAAGAAACTCACTGAGAAGTCGGAACTGCTTGAATGGGGGACAGCGTTGCATGATCTTCCCATACTATCCTGGGATGACTACATTCAGCGTGCTGAAAATAGCGAGGCCCTCATTGCCATAGGTGGTGTGGTATATGACATTTCGAGCTTTTCAAATGATCATCCTGGAGGCCCAGATATTCTCACTTCAGTAGTTAGCAAAGATGCCACGGCAGCATTCTACGGCGGTGTCTCCGAACATTCAAACAATGCGCACAATCTTCTTGAACTACTTAGAGTCGCTATTATAAGAGGAGGAGGTGAGGTGGAATGTTGGAAAGACTCGGCAAATCAATCTTAATACACAGCCAAGTCCAAGGGAAATTGGCCGCCCGGATCTGACAGTGGGAAGAGTCTGCTGCAGATCCTGGTTTGGCCCAAATTGGTCCAAGCTTGGAGTAGAATGGGAAGAATCAGCAATACTATGAGAATGTGCTCAATAACTAGCTTTATAAAGAATCAGAAAGTTGTTAATAAATTGGATGAATATTACTTTATAGAACCCTATAATAACGCCTTGTACGCAATTTACTAACCCAATGCATGGTCTGTATTTTGAAGCTATTTATGTTCGCAGTATAAAATTGGAAGTATATGGTTCTGGTATTTTATTGCTGTTGCGTTTACTAAATAAATTCCATTACGTTTTTGGTTATAGATAATAAAATTGTTGCTTAGACGCTATTTCCCTTTTGACCCTGCTTATTTTGCTATGAGAATAACAATTTGTCTGGTATTATTTTCCAAAAGCGGCAGTTAAGGATAGGATATTAAACATTTAAAGATATTGTCTCTGAAGTTGCTTGCTATTAACCCTTTACGAGATCTTATATTAAAATTATATAAGATGTATATAAGAAAGGACGGTGGATATAAAAAGGGGTTTTAAGAGGTATATTAAAACTAGTTAGGGAAATAAGCATAGATAAAGTAAAAGCACCCTTTAGGCATAGCTCTTAGTAAAAAGGCTACTAAGGCTAATATTACATTACTTAAGTAATACCTATACCCCTAAGATATAATAGCTTATAAGTTATTTATAAATAATATGTAATATTAAAAGAGGCTTAATAAGAGAGATAGTCTTAATATAGTTTACAACTAAGTAAGCTACACAATTAATTAAGCTACCTCTCCCTACTCTCTTACCTTTATTACTAAATTGTCATCCTATAATATAAATAATCTATTTAATACTTGTTACGGATCGTTACAGTATCTTTCGTATCTATTAGGCCCTGGGACCGTCAAAGTCGACGGTCTCTTCGTAGGAACCGTACCGCTGTCGATCTCGTGTGAA
This sequence comes from Mariannaea elegans, assembly GCA_930272665.1. Classification (NCBI taxonomy): domain Eukaryota; kingdom Fungi; phylum Ascomycota; class Sordariomycetes; order Hypocreales; family Nectriaceae; genus Mariannaea; species Mariannaea elegans. Next base: position 50,582 of record CAKNEU010000137.1, on the reverse strand, counting down.
TGCCGTGGATATCTGCGGGGCTCGATAACAGCTGTGAATCCAACGGCTAGGCAGTTGGATGTATTACTTGAATGGTTGAACTCTATTAGACTTACGTCTTAAGAATTACTGGCTTTGGTAGGTCCTAAGGTATGAATATGTAAGTAGATTGTTTATTTTGACTTTTTACCTAATGAATGTAACTTATTATAAATGGAATTTAATTATATAATTTCTGTATATAATAATATTACTATTATTAGAATTTGTAAATACTTTTACTTTTATTAAGTAGGTTTTTATATTATAATTTAATATTTTATAAATGCTATTAAATCTATAAGCTTTAGATTCTTTTACTTATCCTATTTTATTATTATTAAAATTAGATTAAAAAACCCCTTTTTAAGTACTCTTTTTTACTTATTTATAAGATAGGTAAAACTACTAAAGACAGTACCTTAATAATAATAAGGATATAGTTGCCCTTAAGTTTAGCCCGGTAAGTACAGGGTTTATCTAGGCAATGTAATAATATTACCTATATAAGCATCTGCCATTTTATATTATTTTAGGCCTTGATTGAGAATAAAAAGTTAGTTTACTGACTTGCTGAGTTATATCTAAGTTATGTATTTTTATAACAAATAAGCCTATTAAATAATATAATCTTTATAATGGGAACTGCTATAGTGGAATTCTTTTGCATTTAAATGTCCCTTTTCAACTGCAATTGAATTTTTACCAAATCCCACGCCGACCCAGCACCACCTTAACTTAGATGATCTCATCAGAGCTAGAACTCATTAGTAGCCACTAAGGCTACAATACCAAGAAGCTCATTAGGTTTTCTTATAATAGATTAACGTATGTTGTATTATTCCCCCACTGCAATCGGTGTAATGAACCTGCTGTTCTTCTCCAACGTAAAAGGCAGGGCTTTTGAAAGAGACGGAAGAATAGTCGCACCGATATAGATTAGTACCCCGCAATCCGATTTTCATATAAGGCAGCAACCAACATACGTCCTCATATGTAAGACTGACAGCGCCAGAAAGGTTCGACAGAAATACTGCAGGTCATCGTGATGGCGACGTTCGCGAACCCCGTCTCAAAGCTCATTGAGCTATTGAGCTCCAACTCGCAGAGCCCGAGCTTGAAAATTGTAGACAAGATCCTCTTCCATCTTGGGATCGCGGACATATATGCACTACATGCAGCATGTTGGTCGTTGCGCTGGTTGGTGAGCTATATGCCTCAATCGCCGAACCTACTCAACATTGACAATCAATTGCGGCCCTTCGTCAAGGACCCGGTACGCTTTCGATATGAGCTTGGGAAACACGATGGGCTCATTGCTGGCGAGTTTGTTCGAAACTTTTTCGAGTTTGGCCGGTGGAAAGTTCCCTTGCTGCTTGTATATGTCCAACAGGGATCTAAGTCAAGAGGCTTTATCGAGTATCTGTGTGATGAAGAGCAGTACAGCAGAGAATCCGACGTCGTACGTATAACTACAGTACGTTACTTTGGCATTCAGAACGACCATACTTTTGGCAACTGACCGTATTTAGTCAGCAATATCCAGCATATTCAGCCGTGAGAATTTCCAGGACCGACAGATCTGTATTATGGCTACACGTAATCTTCCCATTGTGGAAATTATCAACACGGCCTATACAACGGCCGGCGCCGACGTGATTTCCTGGAACAAAGCATACTCGCTCTTTCCCATTCCAACCGTGGCGCTTCACAAGTTCTACCCTCTCAAAACTCTCGACGATGATTTTGGTCACTTGCTTCGGAATCGCGCCGAACGGGGGTGGACGACTCGGGACATGCTTTGGCCAGACCTAACGACAAGAGGTATCCCTCAAAGGGAATGCCGCCAAGTCGCCGACTCAAGCTCTCTTGTCATACAGCTTGGGAGTCCCCCGCAAGGCGATTTTACCCCCGACTTTGTTCTTGACAGTGCCGTCTTTTGCGTGCTGCAAGAAGAGCACGTGCAGCTAGGTAGTAAGATGCCTCTCTCGATAAGCGCGGAGCCTATCACGTCTATCGCACTGCGATATACACACACAAATGGTAAAATTGGTACCGCTTACAAGAGATGGATGAAGTTTCTGGATGAGCGGCTGGACCGCTGGATCTACGTCGAAATTGTTAAGATGAAACGCGAGCAGCGGCCGCGAGGGTTCTATTTCCTAGCCCCAGGCCATTACCACATCACCATTCCGCAGGGTTATGAATTGCCAGACACATGGGACTATGCGGACGATCAAGTGGCTACATGGTTCCGAGAGTGGGAGCGTGAGATGGAGATGTGAACCAGAAGGTAACCAAGGAGACAGACTTAGGGAGCTACAACTTGTCATACGGTTTGATTCAAATCAGTGACTAGGATGCTATCAAGCTGGATCAGACGTGATCCATGCGCGTATCTCTACGTTGGTTGCTTATTTCTGTGATGCATTGGTAATATAAGAGTACGTGCTGTTGCACGTATGCGACTGTACAGCCATAAGGCTGTCGGTTGTTGTTGGCATTAAGTAACGAGTGTTTGTTTGACTTTCATTGAGCAAATGTAGCTGTTGCCATGAAAAGGTTTATTAAATTGAAGCCGTTACAATGACAAAAATCGTAATGATCATGTATAAGAGCCACCACCTATATCACCATGTGCTGATACCGAGTGATCCGAGATGACGATTCGCCATCAGATTGGCTGCATTGGCCATTACACCTGGGTCTGGGATTCATTTTCTCGCCGGAAGGCGGTTAGAGAGGCGTAGAAAGGCGATGCATAGAAATATGTAGCGACATGTAGCGATCTCTGTCGAAACAAACCTACATCCCTGTGGCACCCTATTTTTCAACCACAAGACGCTTTGCATGCTTCTAATTTATATTAAGGTACGCTATAATAGGTAATTAATAATATAATATTTATAAAAAGTTAAGTTATAATATAAGAACCCACTGAGTAAAAGTAAAAGTATTTGTAAAATTTAATAATAATAGTGTTAAATAAATTGTTTATATTATGAAATAGTAATTAAGTAATAAAGGTAAGAGAGTAAGGGGAGGTAACTTACTTAATTATATAGCTTACTTAGTTATAAACTATATTATTACTAGTTAAGCTATTTATATAATATTTTAAGCTTGCTTTAAAAAGCTTTTACTTAACTTAGGAAAGTTAAGATTATTAAATCTTACCCCTAATTCTCTTTTAGCCTGACTTTAGCTTACTAAGAATAAAATCTCTAGAAATCTTTAAGTCTATATACTCATAGAATAAGTACATTGACTATAAGAACTCTTATCTTATAGATCTTAAATTCTTCCTCATAATTTACTATAGCCTAATGCTACCTTTTTCTATAAGCTCAACAAGGGCAAAGGTTATAGGGATACTTATGTAACGTATTTATTAAGAACTGCATCTTACTTAGCTATAGACTTATTATTATATCGCAATTTGTATTTCTATTTATTGCTCTTAGAGTATTTGCTTTTAATCTAGCCTTGTGATTTAGCTTTATACCCAATCCGCGCTGAGTCCCTTTGTTGCTTTATTATTAATAACCCTTAAAGATAATAGAGAAACGGGACAAAAAATCGATAGGACGGCAAGCGGAAACATTCCTATTAATAGCCGCCCAGACAGCAGCTGCACGCATCGCCCTGATAGTAGCATCAGTCATCATTGCCATATTTTCCTTCATGAATTGTGTTTGTTGCTTAGAGATGCAGCTGCTCACCCAAGGTCGCGCGATAAGTGTAGTAGCTCACCTCAGGCATCAACTGTAAACTCCGTCCGTACGGGCCACTCCGGGAGAGCTAAATCCACACTGTCCTTCTAGTATTGAGGGACTAAGCCGATGAATTGATGATTAAGTCAGAGATTCTTAATTCTATCTACCCGGACGGCTACCTATTTATCTATCTGGATGCCAGAGGCCTTGAAGAGGCTCCCGGAAGTGCTTATCAAGCTCTGTAACTTCTGTTGTCATAGACTATCTGGATTGCCTTTATCTATAATCCGGGCTATCCCGTACACACATTTGGCTTGGGATTCTGCACCATTTGAATCCCCGGACCGTCACCTGTAACTATAACTCTCTCACCACCATTACCTGGAAAGACTATTTCAGCGGTGGAGTTCTGACTTTGCGTACACTCGACGACAACCGGCTTGATAATTGCTCCATCTTTCCATTCGAAGGATACCAGCCAACCGTGTTTAGTTCGAATCCGCTCAAGCTTGCCTCTTGACCAGTTGGGCGGACAAGATGGCAGCAGCCATATCTCAACTGTTTTGCTGCCTTTTCTCTCAATCTCAGTTGACTGTACAAGGCATTCGAGGATACCAGAACATGCGCCAAAATTGCCATCGATTTGAAATGGCGGATGGCTGTCTAGAAGATTAGGAAGTGTAGAGTTCTTTAACAGGAGATCCATGTGCTGGCTGCAGCCATCTGCGTCGAGCAGTCGGGCATGGAGATTAAGAAGCCACGCCCTACTCCAGCCTGTATGTCCACCCCCATATGCAGCCCTTCTCTTGAGAACGTTCCTAGCAGCTTCAGCCAGACTGGGGGACTTGATGGGGTTGATAGTTTCTCCGGGATAGAGGCCAAAGAGATGGGAGACGTGACGATGTCCCGGCTCACTCTCCTCATAATTCCTTAGTCCCCATTCCTGGATTAGCCCATCTTTATTGACTTTCAGCGGGGGGATCTTATATAGAGCATCTTGGACCCTACTTCTCAGAGGATGTTTAGCGCGGTCCAAAATGTCGGTGCTCCAGAGAAACCGTTCAAGCGCAATCCGCACTATTGTCATATCAAGAGCAGAACCCTCGCAAAGGATGCCCTTCTCCCCCGACTTCGAAATAAATATGTTTTCGGGTGATAGCGATGGGTTTGTCACGAGGTACTGACCACATGCTGAAGGGATCAGGAAGTCTAAGAGAAACTCAACCGAGCCTTCTAGGATTGGAAAGAGACGGTTGTGGAGGGCCAGGTCATACTGATAGCGCAGCATTTCTATCATGTCGATGATTAGCCAGACTCCACCAAGGGGCCAGAGTGTCGCTGGCATCCAGCGATCTTGCGGGTTCGTATCACCCCAGATGTCGGTATTATGATGTGCGCACCAGCCTCCGCACCCATACATGAGTTTGGCGGTCTTGCGGCCGCGGACGGCCATGCGTTCTAGTAGATCGATGACAGGGCGTGCACATTCGTCTATAAGACTACACGGTGCTGCGGGCCAGTAGTTCATCTGGAGATTGATGTTGATAGTATACTTGGAGCCCCATGGCGGAGCGAATGATGGGTTCCATATTCCCTGGAGTGTAGCTGGCAGGGCTTTGGAGGAGTGTCGGCTACATGAGATCATAAGATACCTACCAAAGTTATGGTAAAGGGCTATTAGTCCCGGATCGCGCGAGGTCCGGATTCGTTCGTCTGTGGGCACATGGCACAGGTCGGGCCACATACGGAGGCTCATGCGGCCAAAGAGGCTGGTATAGTCGGCCTGGTGACGCTCCACCAGATCGTGCCAAGGTTGACTCAGCGCCTTGTCGATGTCTGACAAGGCCACTTGCTCAATATCGGCATGTCGATATGTTGTTTGAGCACTAATTGCAATCAGGCACGATGCTGAATTGACAACCAACGCGTTACTGACAGCTTCGATTGTGGTTTGACTATCACATCCAGTTAAGCCGAGTACAATGCAAAGTCTGTTGCTATCCCGCCCTCCAGGTGTAGCGTGGAGTATGATACATCCGTCTTGCGCGGAGATGTCATCGAGATAGTTATTTGTCTCTGTCTCTTCTTCGCCGACGCGATCTAAGCGAATAATAAATCTTGCTGGCTCTGAAGATACGTGTCGGATGAGAATTACATTGTCTGGGAAGCTGGCAATGACATCCCGTCGATACGACACTCCCTGGCAAGAGTACTCGACAGTGGACTGGGAGGAACCAAGGTCCAAGTAGCGATGGTAATCGGTCACAAATTCGTCTCTATGACCGTATTCGATCGTGCAATTGCCGAGTGGTTCATAATGCCTCATGCTCTTTGGTGTAGCGAAGAATGCCTCATTCGCTAAGGCTTCCGCAGCGGCATGATGCTCATTTCGAATCAGGTCCCGCAGCTTTGGGAGATATCGATGAGCATCTTTTGGCGTTCTATCCTGAGGGCCACCATACCAGACAGAATCCTCGTTGAGTTGGAAGAGCTCGGTTGAAGCTTTTCCGTAGACCATGGCACCCAGCCGGCCATTTCCAATTGGCAGGGCCTCCGACCACTTCGAGGCGGGTTTCTTGTAATGAATGTGCAAGTGTTGTTGGTCTGCCATGCTGTAATTTTCTTTCACGGGAGAATGTTCAGCTTTCTGGTTGTTACAGTAGATAGTAACTTTCAAAGAGTATAATATCGCTGAGCTCGGCCCAAAGTGTTAATACCAGTGAGCTCGTAGAGGAGTTAGTTCGAACGTAAGGCCAAAAAACAAAAAAAGGAATTAATGTAGACACTACCCCAGGATGAAAGAATAGGATAATTACCAAGCATGAATTAAAGTAAAGAGGACAACAGAAAGAAAGAGCTGCTGACCATACCGAATCGGAGTCTCGAGGGGCCGAATTCCAGACCGGGAGAGTTCCCGGACCGACCCGAAGCCTCCAAGGCGACGATGGCCAATTGGGTAATTTCAGTTCCACTATCCATGACATCCCGCTTTCCAGTAATTTACCGACGGGATGGCTATTATAAACAGGGGGGTTTCTTCCAGGATTTGACTCTAGAGACAGCCCGGATATTTGTCTAGTATAGCCCATGACAATTCTGTCCCGTTTTGAGACGACACGAGGTGTGACTCCCCGCAAGTCATTTTCTGGTCCCCATATTTACGCAGCAGTCTAATTAATTAGTTGCTGATTTGACATGTACCCCTATAATCCGTACAGAGACAACCGTTGTTAACCTGAAAACCTCGGCTGTGAATTTATGCGGTTAAGCTCGCTTAATAACCTGGTGCCGGTGCAAATGAAGCAGCGATAAAATATCCGTTTCTAGCAGACACGCCATACCCAAGGGCCGCTATTTTGTCAGCAGCTATGCCCCTGGTAATGGGAGCTGGTGAACAGCCGACGCGCCGCTCAAGAAACAAGACCAGCTGCCCCTAGCTTTTTCGGTTTGGAGTCTGCTCTCTGTGTTGCACCAGCTACTAGCACAGTAAAACGGATTGTGAGATTGCCAGTCAGATAGATTAGCATTAACATGTAATCGGTCGGGGGCGACATGACTACGTCGCAAGACGAACTATTGGTCGTGAAGTCATTTTAACACACGTTTGACTACTTTTGCAGGATCCTGTTCATTTCTCAAACTTTGCAATACGACTATGCTAAGAGCTAGCTATGTGAGTCGATACTTGCTTAAATAGTAACCAGGTAAGATGGGGGGAATAAGCTATGGATATGCAAGCTAGGGGCGTGCATAACATGAAGGAAAGGGCTGTAATTGAAACAAGGAAGGAAACTAAGCTATTGTATGATTTGTTCCCTTTCGCACCAGAGAGACATGTCGACCTCGCCGCTTTGGAATGGCAAGATGGTTGACTTTTCCACTACATCCATGCCAAAAGCTTCACATGAGAGGAAACTTGAGGGATGAAACATGGAGAAGAGTCGGCATGATTAGCTGTTGTAGCATGATCCCACGTTGGATTGCTGAACCACCGTAGATGGGTCGCTTGGGCTGTCGCAAGTCAAGTACTGGGGCACAGGGGCAGCTACAGGAACACGTTAGCGAGGTCACAACGGCAAATGGGCTTTATTACTCACAATCATCTCCAGTGGTGTCACGGGTAAGACCATAACGGACTGCACCAGAACTAGGTCCCGAGTTAATGTCATTATTGACTTGCTGCCATGTCAATTCCTCTATCACTCTGTTAGATAAAACTTGAATTTGCAAGATTCCTAGGAAAGATACGTACTGATGGCCACGTTGTAGTCTGCGCTGCCCTCATTATTATTCAAAGTGACTGTGCCGTCCAGGTAGAAGAACTCATTCTGCCACATTTGCTGCATGCCGCTAGGCAGAGTGTCCCGCTTGCCGTCACAGCCCATCCAGGTACAATTATCACCATCAGTGCTGCCACTAGCATCATCCATGCGGTGGCCGCCTCCGGAGGCGACATGGAAGAGCTTTCCGGAGAGACCAGTCCAGGTCGGCGGGACGATCTGACCGACGCTATTGAAGTATGCAATCTACTCCCTAGTCAGATAAGGCGTGCTTGAGAGTTATAGAATTAGCTACCTCGTAGCGAACCCAGAAGTATCCCGTGCCACTCATGATAATAGTTCCGCCATTCCAGAACTTCGAAAGTAAGACAAATTAGTAAGAGCCAACGGCATATAAAAGTTGTGACTAACCAAGATGTAGTCACCGCCAATGCAGCCAGAGCATGCCGGCGAGTAGTCGCCAGTAACCGTGAAGCTCGGCGCTGCATTTCCGTTACGGTTCGCCAGGGCAGCAGGTGCTTGGTTCGCAGCTGGAGGGCTGTCAACTGCGTCAACGACAGAACCGTAATCAGCCCTAGCGACCAGGCTAGGAGCTGCCAAGACAGACCCCGCCAGTCCGGCGGCAAGAATGAGCTTGTTAAAATACATGATGAGAGGACTTGTCACGCCTTGTTTTTTGCCAAGTTTATGCGATGTGCTGAAGCTTCACGGTAGAGCCCTAGAGTTAGGATAGAGGTTTATATAGGTAGAATTGTCCTAGGTCGTCCTATCATTCATCCATTATAAATATCCCGAATATTAAGAGGAAGAAACTCCTAACATGGTTACGTCAATTCACAACATGCACACCCTGAGTCCAGTACCTGAGACAAGGGAGTGTGGAGGTGCGAAAAGGCTGTCTCTCATCGGATTCGGCTCGGCTCTCTAACCATACCCGTTTTGCCGTTCCGTGTAGCCCACATCCTGGACTTGATGTCGATCTCAATCTGGTGAAAGTAGGCCGGGGTAACGTCCGGAGCAACGTCCGAAAAAATCATCCGTCGGCATTTTTTCGTTATTGTCAATGTTCTATCCGTTAGTTGAAGCAACAGACAGAGTACCTGCTTAGTTACGGTGAGGCACAGACGTAGACTTCAGGTCAGACGGTGATCTTTCTCGTCTCTGGACAATCACGACGCTAATCCAATGTCTGATTTGGCGGCGGCCGTCTAGGTGAACCTAACCTAGCTTCCGGTATGTTTATAGATTTCCCGCCAATACAAACCTTGTCCTGAAGAGGTTCCGGACAACCGATGTAGTGCCCGGCCCATTTGGAAGAAATGCGGGGATGTAGTCTGGGGGTTGCCCGGAAATGCGGGGGATTCTAGGGACCACGTCGCCGTGGCAGGGGCTCTGGGAACACGATATCACAAAGACACGGCGGCAACGGGAGCCCGGTCATGGAATCACCGTGTTGGATAGCTATGGGTATATACATAGCGGAGGGTATTCATCACGGATACACACCAGTATCAGGGCTATAGATGACGGTCCTACATCCATTCTTCTTTTATCATCAAAACTTTTTCAACGGTGCACACAATGTTTCGGAAGTTGATCTCTCCCACCTCGCTCCTGCTGCTCACTCTAGCATTGGGGCTTGAAGCAGTACAAGCAGCTCACAACTCTTTAAAGACATACCCTGTCCCTGACGAGGTAACCCCGGGCAGCAACTTCGATGTCAGTGTCCGGCTGCTGAATGGAGAATGGAAGAAGCTCGACACATTTCAGGTCAAGCTAGAGGAGATCAATATTACTACTGGCGGTGCCATGATTCACACGGGGTCCATGGCTTACTTTGACTTTTCGGGGAGTGTCGAAGTATCCGTCACCTACAGCGCGGGATCTATCAGCGCTGCCAGGGTTCGTCCGGACTCATACGGCATTGTCCCTGCGGTCAACAACAAGACAATGACCTTCTATCTCAACAAACCGCGCAATCTTGTTGTACACGCCACTGAAAATGTCTTTGACGTGCTTCACCTCTTTAGTAACTCAATCGCTAAGGATGTGCCGGACGAGGATGACCCCGACGTCATCTACTACGGGCCTGGCTATCATAAGCCGAACGGGACCATCTTGATACCAGATGGGAAGACTCTCTACCTGGAGGGCGGTGCCGTAGTTGAAGCTCAAGTCAACATCGACAATGCCACTGATGTGGCCATCCGCGGCCACGGCGTCCTCTATCACCCCCCGGGCGGCACCATTTCGGCTGTTCGCAGCAAGAACGCCGTGGTCGAGGATATCATCGTTGTAAATCCCAACGGCAATACCTTCAACACTGCCGAGTCAGACGGCATCCTGATCCGAGGTATCCGGTCGTTTAGCGCAGTGGGCTGGGGAGACGGCATTGACGTCTTCTCGAGCAAGAACGTGATGATTGACGGCATTTTCATGCGGAACTCGGACGATTGCATTGCCTTGTACAATCATCGCAATGATTGGTATGGAGACAGCGGCAACATCACCATCCAGAACTCGTCCCTGTGGGCAGATGCGGCGCACCCCATCAACATAGGGACGCACGGAAATACTGACAACCCGGAGACCATGTCCGGCGTGACAATCCGAAACGTGGACATCCTAGACCACCGCGAGCCCCAGATGGGCTACCAGGGCTGCATCGCCATCAACCCTGGCGACAGCAACCTCATTGAGAACGTGCTGATCGAGGATGTCCGCGTAGAGAACTTCCGGCTCGGCCAGCTCATCACCATGATGGTCATGTTCAACACCCAGTACAACACATCACCGGGCCGGGGCATTTCCAACGTAACGGTTCGCAATCTGAGCTACCAAGGCGACAAGCTGAATACGGCCATCATGACGGGGTACAACGAAACGAGGAGCATCGACCGTGTGACATTTGAGAACCTGACCATCAATTCACTGTTGATAAGTGATACGATGCAGAAGCCGGCGTGGTATATGACGTCTGATTATGTGCCGATGTATGTCAACGAGCACGTCAAAAATTTGACCTTTGTTACGTAGAGAGGATTAGCCGAACAGGAAGCTGAAACAGGATCCGGTCCATATCGCACTATAATATTAAAGATAGGGGCTCGTGGTAGCTGTTATTGACCTTTGCAGTTTCTTCGAGGGCAGAAAAATTATATCCTTTCTCAGATCAGTAAATCCGACCCCAACCAGTACCGTGTGACTCTAAAGATCCCCATTACCTCTGAGTCAACCTAGACAATTCCACATCCCCGAGCATGTCCAGTAAGGCTACAGACCTATTTAAAGTGTAAAGCTATGCTCTTAACATAGTTGTTTGCTGAGGGCATGAAGATCGTGCCTGCAGTACAACCGGCGGCCACAGAAGGTTTCGGACGAGTATAACAACAATTCATACTAAAGAAGATATATTTAGAGGCTTGTATTGTGTGTAACTCTCGACAATGGCCTAGAAGACCTCTAGCGTTAGAATATAAGTCTGCTACCACTGCCCTATATTTCCTGTGCACCTCATTTTACACCCTCACTTTAACTGAACTATTAAGTATGCAATAATAAACATACCATTAGAATACTCTAATTATAAAGATTAATATGTTGTACTCCGACTAGAACAGCCTTGCCGTTGGGACCTTCCATACCTTTCCTCGATGCCTTTCCATAGGGACAAAATGGGTCTTCCAGCAACCGAATATAACTCTCTACAGAATCGGCGATAGAGTAGTTTTTTCGTGCTGTTAGGCGTTGACAAGGTCCTTCCGATACATCTCACCCGGTCCGTGAAAGATCCAGCGAAGATCCAGCGATACAAATACCCATCATGTTTCAGCCGCTCCTTGCAATTGCCTCTGTTATCCTGGGCTGTTTTTTTATACTGCCATTTGCGTCCCCAGTAGATGTGATGGCACTGCTGAAGGGCGCGTTTACTAATATCGAGATTAAAATTAACTATAGCACCCGTACTACATATTTAACCGGCTTCAATTAACAAAGGGGTTCATACGGATAATTTGCAGGGTCGAGAGCTTCATAGGGCACCCTTTCCGAGGCCAATCGGAGGAATTGCAGGCCCGCCGCACCGGGAACGCGCAAACACCAGCAGCTGGTTGCAGCAAAACTACGGGAGTATTGTAAGGCCTTCTCCTGTCTGGTCTATAGTGCCAGCCCGGTATTGCTCCGATACCTCGGCCGGCCGGCCGAGCATGTGCTGTCCCACAGTTGGGTTTCCCCAGAGTTACGGGGAAACCCGCTGAGAAGCTAACTCTTATTAACCCCGAACAGGGTTCCCTAGCAATCCCTGACCCGGCCCACCGCTCGCTTCGTCCCTGCGCTCCGGCCTGGATTTGAGCTTGGAGTAACAATCAGTTGTGAGTTAGTTGAGGGAGATGGTAATAAAAGTCCCTCGCCGCCTCTTTACGTTTATCAACGACTACTACTACAACAAGTGTCAAGTCTTTCTTTCTCGCGACCAATGACAAAGCTGCAAGGCAATTTTATTCCAGCCGTCGTGGCGGTTCTTGGCCTCTTCCGTGGCATCGTCTCGGCCACGGGTGGGCTCAATGGACTGCCTATTCTCAATGGCCCTATTCCTCCCGTACCCGATACTCCGGGGATGAAGAAACGAATTGGCGACTTCATCCATCCTGGTCTCTGGCACACTCATGATGACCTCGAGCGCATTAGAGTCGGCATTAACAAACACGAGGAACCATGGGCCTCGGCTTATGCCATGTTCAAGAATGACTCCTTCTCCCAGGCAGATGTGTGTAGCCGAGTCTCCCATTTCCTTATTATCATAGTACACAAGTGCTTACAGTCTTCCAGTACAAGATGCAAGGCCCACAGCATGTTCTTTGCCGTGGTTCCTGCAGCAACTATTCTGCTTTCACCAACGATGTGCGCGCTGCCTACCAGAATGCCCTGATGTGGTACATTACTAGGGATCAAGGTCACTGGGATACATCCACTACAATCTTGGATAACTGGGGTGGTAACCTGACCGATATCATCGGCACTGATACCTCTCTGCTGGTTGGACTTGAGGGCGACATGTTTGCCAACGCAGCCGAGATCATGCGATGGGAGGGCGGCTGGGTGGAGCGGGGCGCAGCAGCCATCGGTACCAGCGGTTTTTCTAACCAGTTGTACTGGCTGTTTTCTAAGCAGTCTATCAACATTGGGCAGGCAAACTATGGTATGGTCAGCATTAAGGCCATGTTGTCGTTTGCTGTCTACTTGGACGATGTTGCCATGGTTTGTGCCATGTGTCGCCGACTTGGATTGATTGCTAACACACCACATGCAGTATAACTATGCTCTTTACTCTTACTCAAACGACCCCTGCGCTTCAATCTATGCCAACATCGATGAGAAGTCAGGACAGAGCGCTGAGTCTGGACGCGACCAGGGCCACACCAAGGGTGGGCTTGGTTGGTCAGCTGAGGCCGCTCGAATCATCCAGTCCCAGGGCTTTGATGTCTATGGTTATGGAGATAACCTGCTTTTGAGGGGCTCTGAGTATATCGCCAAGTATAATATGGGAGAAGATGTGCCGTACGATCGCAAGTTCTACCGCTGTGAGGCCATCCTGGTTAATGGGCCGTGGTCGCAGCAATCGAACATTAGTAGAGGCGTTGAAGGCCCAGCCGTTTTCGATGTAAGCTGTTTTTTTAATCTTTCTTCTTTGCCGCTCTAGGCTTTTCAGATTTTCTTCATAGACTTCATCCTATTACTGACACCTGAAACAAGATTATCTACTATCAGTACGTAGTGAAGCGCGGGCTCCAGGCACCCTGGACTGTTAAGATAAAGAAGGCTATCGACAAGTTGGGTGGTGAAAGTAAGAGAACTATTATAACTGTTTCTTTGGATCAGTTTAACTGACACGTATTCCAATAGCCAATGGTGGAGGTGATCACCCAGGTTGGGGCGATTTGGTTTGGTCGTATCCTGACAAGGGCTCCTTTAAGAATGACAATGATAGGACTATCTGGGGCGGCGGAAGTATCGGCGAAGATGGTCTTGGTAATGTGAATACAAACTAGTAGTAATTTGACCGTATTAAATATAGCATGCTATTACTACGTGTTACTGGTAAAGATAAACGAACGATTCGAGTGTAATAATATTAAGTTATATATACATTTGTCACGCAATTACCTCTATTGACTATCTAATCACTTAATAATTATACTTTACTAACTGTCAAATAGGCTTTACTATTAGACTTGATCAAAGATAAAAAACACTCCAATATACTTATCAATATACCTATTAATATAAACCTAAACGCTTTATTCTGGCTTACCTATTAGACATTAACCAGAATATTATACGTGGGAATTATATTAAACATTTCATAGTAACATATATCAATTGTTGCCTATATAGGAGCGAAATCTGCCTATACCATACAAATTAAGCACGATACTTCATCAGAAACCACCTAGGTAGGAATAGCATCCTTGCCTTAGTCTCAAAAATGGTTCTTCCAAACCCTGACTAGCCCAGCTCTCTTTAATTCCCTTGTTCATGACTAGCTTCACGCCCTGCGTCTTGTCGCTTCTTTTCTATCTTAGCCCGTTGGAGCCTCTTAGATATCTTGACAGGTTGAAGGCCAGGGGTCTCAAAGATATAGTCAATCTCCTCGAGAGAGAGGAAGCGGAACTCAGGGAAGAATTGCCATGTAAGATACAAGCAAAGGACATTGATCCCGATGAAGATAAAGTAAATCTGGTCCATTTGTCAGACACCCATAATCTAGAAGTAAAGGGGCTTCACGGCATGAATATATACCTTCCACGTAATAATTTTCAAAAGATCGCCAATACCATAAGTCATGGCGAACCCAAGAGCGTTCTGAAAAAAGGAATACATCCCCATGCCTTTAGCTCGCTGGCTGTAGTGCAAAACCTCGTTGGGATAAATGTTGTGAAGAGTCGCGGCTGTGGACCATTAGTATCCGAATGACAAGATCATCAGCCCGTTTCAAATAGACTCACCGAAAAGTCCATTGGAGATCTGAAACAGGTAAATGAGAACGATTGACAGAATCCCCATAGCTTTCATAGCAACGCCCTCTTCAAAGAGACCACCTGTCAGGGACATGAGCGCCAGGAAGAAGATGAATATAGCCAAGGTAATTAACAGAAGAAACCGTCGAGTGACATGATCAATAATGGTTGCGCCGATGACAGTCGCTATCCATGACGCTACCGTCATGCCAAGGTTGATGGCAAGCTGATTCTGAGTGTTTGTGATTCCAACGAGCTCGAGAATGCGGGGGAGGTAGTAATTTAGCAAACCTTCCATCTTTGTTATTTGAACTGTGCGAGGCCGGTGGTGGTAAAACAAGGGCACTTACCTGTTCCATTGCACTGTTGGTAAAATGCATAGACGAAGATGATGAATAGGCGATATCTGGCGGCCTTGGTTGTCCACAACGTGCTAAAGTCCCATGGCTTCGAGTCAAACTTCTCAATGGAGTTTTGGATCTGCTCGATTGTGGCGGCGACAATAGGATCATCTACGCTTTCGCTTGCAGTGTGGTACTTGGAAATAACCTCCTTAGCGCTGTCAATCTTGCCCTTGGAGACCAAATATCGAGGAGACTCAGGTGTCAGAGGGTAGATCAGGGCGGCGACAAGCAACGGCGGACCTATTTGAAATACCATGGGCATTCGCCAGCTCCAATCGCCAGGAATGTAAGACCCACCGAGGAGCACAACGGCAATGACAATGGCGCCAATGCTGTAGGTCGAGCAGTAGAGACCTACTGCGAGGCCACGATACGCCGATGGTGCGACTTCGCTCATGTAGATGGGCCCAACGGTGGCGCTAAGGGAGCAGCCAGCGCCTGCTATGGCTCTCCCAACTGCCAGGGCAACATGGTTCGGAGCAGCAACTTGCAAGATGCAACCGACGACGAGTATGCAGTTTCCGAGGAAAGAAGTTCCTCGACGACCGATAAGATCAGAGAGCCACTGAAACAAGCTGGCTACGCAGTTCCCGATGGACATGGCAGCAATTACAATGGCAACACGAGAACCGCTAGTGCCGACATTGAAGTGGTCTCTGAACGCTGGAAGGGCGGGCATGCTTCCGATGACGCTGCCGTCGATGGCAAAGGCGGCGACACCTATTATGTGACATACAATATTAGAGTTCTGTTCCCAAAAAGAAAAGAAAAGAAAATCTTGAGAGGGCGACCAACTTAGGCCCTGTACAAAAATAACAAGGGCAAGGCGCAAGACAGCCTTTGACTTCCAGGTTAGCGCTCCATGGGACAGAGCATTGATGTCAACCTGGTTAATCTCATGCTCGACCGCCTCAATGCGGTACTCCTCGGCTTTGTCTTCAGGGAGTCGAAAGTTCGAATCAGTGGCCGTGACATCGGCGCTGTGGATTGGAGCCTCATCCAAGCCCATGATGGATTAGAAGACTTTTGAGACGTTATAAAGTTATAG
Organism: Mariannaea elegans; assembly: GCA_930272665.1. Taxonomy (NCBI): domain Eukaryota; kingdom Fungi; phylum Ascomycota; class Sordariomycetes; order Hypocreales; family Nectriaceae; genus Mariannaea; species Mariannaea elegans. The sequence continues at coordinate 34,100 of CAKNEU010000137.1, read as the reverse complement.
GAAGAAGTGCACCTTATATAGGTTGAACTAATAAGCAGTGATGGCTGCTACAAACTGTGTGAACTAGAGTTGATAGAGCGTCCTATCTATATATCCTTGAGTGTAGATTCGGGAAGGGGGGTCATTCAAATATGTCGACTTTACTACCTCCCAAGCAAAAATCAACCGAACCACTCAACACGCTATGCCTTGGCTGCATAGCTTACATTTGAGAAGAGAGCCCCACCATGTAACTTTGCTACCCGACCGGGCTACCTGTGCACGCTGTACCTGTCATCTTTTTCCTGAGCCTTCCCCAGACCCAGCCAAGGCGTCTTTGCATATACTATGGGGTTACATGGAGACTCTCACGTACGGTCCCGCGTGTCTGTTGAGGGTTAGTCTAAGCTAGACAAGGTCTGGATGCGGGGATATACGAGCTAGAATCGGGCTGCGGCGCAACTAGCGGAGGGCTCCCCGGAAGCGAAACCACAGAAGCCAAGATCGGCTACGGCACGGTAAATATGCTATTTTCCCGACGGATATTTAGGCGAGGAATTAAACCAATAACCATGCTTTGTCAGTTTCACTCGTTCCATCTTTCATAAATTCCATCGGGTAATATAGATGGGAAGATTAGTCGAGGTTCAAGGTTCGTCGCGGGGTAATTTCATACGACTGCCCTGAATGGGGTCTGAAGTCTCGGCTGAGAGATCCTTCGAGCTTCTCGAGTCAGGTAGAACAGCCCCCCCACAGAAATGCAACGTCACTATCTGTCTGGCTCAAGTAGATCAAAAATATGACTCAGTCGGGGAAGAGTCGAGCATCGACGTGCTTTGACATTCATTCGCCGAATCGCACCAAGTGATGTCGAGAGGTCTCAAGATAAAAAGACTCAGGAGAACCATCATGATGAAGATGTGAACTTTTTCTAACATCGTCTTACCAGTTATCAGGATACCTGTTTGCAGAAGAAGAGGGTGAAAAAATGTCATTCCCAAAATTCCAACCGGATTGGAGTAACCTCAGCGTTCTTCACCGCAACACCTTACAACCTCGAGCCCATTTCTTCCCATATGCAAACGAGGAAAAAGCTCTCACCTTCGACCGCAACCAGAGCGACTTCTATAAATCCCTTAACGGGACATGGAAGTTTCGACATGATGCTTCGCCATTTGAGGCCCCAGATTGGGAGAATGCATGCCCGCTGAGCTGGGATGACATCAAGGTCCCTGGCATGTGGCAGCTCCAAGGCTACAGTCGACCCCTATACACCAACGTCAACTATCCATTCCCTGTTGATCCGCCTAATGTGCCCCATCTCAACGAAACTGGCTCCTACTGGAGAGAGTTTACCGTTCCGACGGAATGGAGCGTAGAGAGCCAGCAGATCCGGCTCCGCTTCGAAGGGGTGGATAGTGCATTCCACGTCTGGGTGAACAACCGCGACGTCGGGTACAGCCAGGGGAGCCGCAATCCCAGCGAGTTTGACATCACGGCCTTCCTAAACCCCCCTGGGTCATCCAATACAATCGCTGTCCGCGTCTACGAGTTATGCGATGGATCTTATATTGAGCGCCAGGATCAGTGGCTGCTGTCCGGCATCTTCAGAGATGTCTACCTTGTTGCTTTCTCAAGGACAGCAGCTGTCACCGACTTCACTGCCACCCCCGTTGTCGATCAAAGTCTTAAAAAAGCCGTCTTGCAGGTCTCGGTCACGGTGCAAGGCGAAGTGCCGAATCCAGTCACTATGAAACTCCTAAACCTGGGTGGCACTGTGATTGGATCACAGTCCTTCAAACCTTCAGTAATAGCGGAAATTGAGGTTGCTGAAGATGAGCTCATGCTTTGGTCCGCAGAGGAACCGGTGCTGTATACGCTGCTCATTAGCTCTGGTGGTTGCGTTATTAGCCAGCGCATCGGTTTTCGCCGCATTGAGCAGATGGGTCCGAATTTCCACGTCAACGGTCAGCCAATTATCTTATACGGCGTCAACAGGCATGAACACCATCATCTCTACGGCAGAGCGGTCCCCTATGAGGACATGCGAGCTGATCTGGTTCTGATGAAGAAGAGCAACATCAACGCGATCCGGTGCTCACACCAACCCAATGATCCTCGCCTTTACGAGCTCTGTGATGAGCTCGGGCTCTACGTCATCGCAGAAGCTGACCTGGAGACGCATGGGTTTGACCCAGTAGAGCGCACAAATATCAAAGACAAACATCTTATGACGGGTATGGAGATCCAAGAAATCTCCTACAAGCGGGCGGCCAGGTGGACTTCGGATAACCTCGATTGGCAGGAGGCTTACCTTGATCGTGCCGTGCAGCTTGTTGAGCGATTCAAGAACTATTCCTCAATTATATTTTGGTCTCTCGGAAACGAAGCCTTCTATGGCAGAAACCACGCCGCCATGTATGAGTGGATCAAGAAAAGGGACCCAAGTCGATTGGTTCACTATGAGGGCGACCGAGAGGGTGCAACAACAGACATGTATAGCGCCATGTATCACTCCATAGAAGACTTGCAGAAGCACGTCTCGGAGAAGACCGATCGACCTCTTATCCTGTGCGAGTATGGCCATGCTATGGGTAATGGCCCTGGGGGGCTGCAAGATTATATTGACATCTTTCGGTCCGAGCCGCTCTTGCAAGGGGGTTTTATCTGGGAATGGTGCAACCACGGCCTCCTAAAGAGAGAGGGAAATACTACATACTATGCGTATGGTGGAGATTTCAACGATCACCCCAATGATGGTGACTTTGTCATGGATGGAATGGTCTGGTCTGACCACACAGAGAATCCAGGCCTGACGGAATACAGGAAGGCCATCGAGCCGGTGACGGTCCAACTCGGGGGCGGCAGTCTCGAAATTAAGAACCACTACCATTTCAACGATCTCAGCCACCTATCTGCTTCCTGGAGATTGATAAGGGAGTCAGGCAACACAGACCTGGTCGAGCTTGATCTCCCAAGAGCGAAGCCTGGACAAACCGTCCATATTGACATGCCATTGGAGGCTCGTCAGGGCGCTGAAGATACTTGGCTGGAGATAAGCTTCCGATTGAAGAATAGCACAAAGTGGGCCACTCGGGGTCATGAGGTGGCTTGGAGCCAACTACCGCTATTCAAAGAAGATAGGCTGGCCCTCTGCCGGACATTGAAGCCGAAGGAAGCCCTGAAAGTGGTTGAGGCCCATGGGCGTCTTTTCATCTCATCGTCGTCCTTCCGATACCACTTCACTTTCGACCTGATCCGCGGGAACCTCCAGTGGTCAGACGAGAAGGGGCAGATTATAACAAAAGGCCCCGAACTTGGGCTCTTTCGCGCGTTAACCCAGAACGACGTCGGCTTTGGCGGCGATGGGCAGGATTGGGCTGAATTTCGTCTTAGCAGCGCCAAGATGGCTGTTCGAGCTGTGACTTGGAAGGTCAGTGACAGCGGTACCGTCACCATTGCTTCAACGGTTCGCGTGGCTCCTCCGGTCTTGGAATGGGCCTGCAACGCGGTCATGACCTACAGCATTACGCCAAACGCCGTATGTATCAACACCAAAGGCAGTTTTTCCGGAACGCAACCCAAGTATATCCCGCGAATCGGCCTGACCATGTCACTGTCAAAGGACTTCAGCAGCGCCGAATGGTTTGGCCGTGGCCCCGGCGAGTCGTATCGTGATAAGAAACGAGCGAGCAAGATCGGCCAGTGGAAGGCATTATTAGAGGAGTTGCAAACTCCCTATGAGTTCCCGCAAGAAAACGGAAACCGAACTGATGTGCGATGGGTGCAATTCCCATCCCACGGAAGAGTGCTGGAGGCGCGCATGGAGACGCCCTTCAATTTCTCGTTGAGGAAGTATAGCACCGAGGACTTGGACAAATCCAAGCACCCACACGAATTGACCGAGCTAGATGAGAGGATCTTGAATCTAGATTATCAGCAACATGGCTTGGGGTCCGGCAGCTGTGGACCAGGGCCGTTTGAGCAGGACCGTTTAGCACCTGGGCCATTTGAGTTCACCACTGACATCCGAATACTCGAATAGATAGATAGATGTGGTAGGTCCATAGCAGATATTGTAACGAGAACTGTTAGAAATGTACCGCTTTGTCGTTGATGCGTTGGTGCCATGTTTCGAAATGTTCGGTGAAAGTTGAACCTGCTAACTACCTTTCATGTCATGGACCCAGATCATCCTGACACCGTCCATCTTCACCTTGGCTAACCGAACCAGTGATCTTGTTGAATTAGACGACCGGATCGAGGGGTCTAGGTCTGGGTCTGGGGGCTCCCGGAGCACCCATGGACCATGCTTAATTAAAGGAAAATGGATCTCCGTTTTAGTATTTGGTTCAGCGTAATTATGCCACCAAACGCCAGTGTCGATTAAAATACATCTTGCCAACGACCATCCAGGGGTATCAGGGACAAAATGTTACTTAAAGGAGAGACAACTGTCTGCTTATTTAAACGGCAGTGAGATTCCATTAAAATGGGAGATATTATTGACCACGAAAGGTAACCAATTATCCTTACCTTGAAGAATGTTTACATTTTTCTAGAATAACTTCAAAATGAAAGGATAAGGTAGAACAAAGCAACATCTCCAAGATTATTCTTATCCTTAGCACCTTTCATTATCTCAAGCATCCAAGTGGCTTTGTCCATTGCCAATACTTGGTCTACTATCTGTTGCCTTTTAGAATCTCCCGGGCCTCATCACATGTCCACCAGCTAACTCCAGGCCGATCCGGATATTCAAAATGTTCGAAAATCGTAGGCTTCACTTCAACACTGTAGCCAGCTTCCACTGGGGTCTTATAGTACCCATCAACCACTTTGGCTAGGTGATGGAAGTATTAGTGCAAATGGTCAACGTATTCCAGCAGGGAGGACTTAGCACTAATAACAACAAAATCAATGGTGCCGAGGTGTGCAGTGTACTCAGGCAAGCCCACTCCACCCAGAGTGAGGTATCACGGGGACTCTAAACTTCTTAGCCGTAAGAAAAATCACCAGAACCTCATTAACACCTTCCACCCTACAAGAGTCAATCCGGAATATATCAATGCTTTCTGCCTATAATATCTGCTTGAACATAATCCGATCCTGGCACATCTCCCCCGTTGCGATGCAAATCCCATAGTCTTTGAGTGCCTCTCGGATAATTTTATGGCTTAGAATATCATCTGGGGAAGTAGGTTCTTTAATAAACCACGGCCTATAACTTACGAGTTGACTTGATTGAGACCAGATAGATAGGATGCTTTTGCACCTTCAAGGTCCGTAATATCTTTCGTTTTTGAGAATCTATCACTCAATTAAATTCCAAGATGTCGTTGTAGAGGTGATTGTATTGGTTGATCTTTTGGCGTCGTAGTCACAGCTTCTTGTGTTAGTTGGATCGCTTCCTCGAGGTCGGTCATTGATCCAGTGATTGAGTATCTGATTTGAAGTGCAATTCTCAGGCTACTTAAGCGCCATGGCCAGTCTGAGTGGCCTTTTGGCGTTGCATTCACGGCTTCTTATATCTTTCGAATCGCTTCTTCGAGATTGTGTACTTTTTTTGTGTTGGTATATCTATTCCTGAGTTGCACTCCAAGGTTTTCTAGGAAAGGGCTCGATTTGGATGGTCCTTCTGAGTAATATCCACGGCCTCTTGCCCCAACCTGATTGCCTGTTCAATGTCAGCTGCCTCTCTAGTTCTTTCATATTTGTCATTGAGTTGCATTCCCAGGCTGCTGAGTTGTGCTGCCCGGTTCGGGTTGTCTTCTGGCGTCGAATCTACAGCTTTTTGTCCAATCCGGATTAATTCTTCAAGGTCTGTGATTGATCCAGTTGCTGAATATCTCGTGGAGAGTTCAGAGCCAAGGTTAGAAAGCAACAATATCCAATCTGGGGGGTTTTTGGGTGTCGCTTTGACGGCTTCCTTGACATTCCAGATCGCCTCATCAAGATTGTTCAAAAGTCCAGCCCAATTCGGATGGTCTCTCGGAGCGATATCTATAGCTTCTTTCAAAGCCTGGATCGCATTTTCGAGGTCTGATATATCTCCAGTCCTTAGGTATTTATCTCGAAGTCGACTTCCATAGTTTCTCAGTAACCATGGCTTGTCAGGGTGGTTCCTTGAAGCTTCATCCACAGCTTCTTTTGAAACTTGGATCGCTTCTTCAAGATCTGCCACTTGCCCAATTCTTGAATATCTCAAATGAAGTTGGGTCCCCAAGCTCTCAAGTCGTTGTACCCAGTCAGAATTCCCTTTTGCTGTTGCTTCTAGAGCTTCCCGTGACATTCCTATTGCTTCCTCGAGATCTATCATCGATCCGGTTCCTGAGTACCTGTCATGAAGTCGGACCCCAAGGCTGTTTAGTCGTCCTGCACGGTCTAGGTGGTCGGGTGGGGTTATTTCTACTGTTTCTCGCCCAAGTCGGATTGCTTCTTCAAGATCCTTACGAGCCCCAGATCTCAAATATCTATATTGAAGCTGAGTCCCAAGACGGTCTAATCCTTTCGTATAGTTTGGATGGCTTTCTTGCATTGTTTCCGAAGCTATCTGTGAAATCTCAATTGCTTTATCAAGGTCGATTATGGTTCTAGTCCTGAGATATTTCTCATGGAGGCAAACCCCAAGCTTTTGTAGCAAGACTTACCGATTCATATGATGTTGTGGTGCTATGTCGACTACTTCCCACCCAAGTCGAATCGCTTCATCGAGGTCCGCCATAGCTCCCTCTCTTAAATATCTTTCATAAAGTTGAGTCCCAAGATCGTTTAATGGTCCTACCAAATCTAGATGGCCTTTTAGCATCGTGTCGACAGCATGCCGAACAAGTTGGATTGCTTTTTCAAGGTCCTGCGCCATTGCCCTAGTCTCTAAATATGCATTCAAGAGTCGACTTTCAGGTTCCACAATATGGATGCCTAATGTGTACGAGACGGAGTATTTAGGCGACAGTCCTGGTTTCAATGAATGCACGTTTAAGATGAATAGCTGAAAACGCAAATGTAAGTTGACGTATAAAAACGTGTACTAAAGGATTAATAGATGGATGGGGGCAAATAAATAAAAAGAGCCTACTTTACGTAGGCATTGAGGGATGAGGCCAATTTTATCACCACCCCGCAAGGTTCAGGTGCAGTGTATGGTGGTTATGGGCCATCCCTCGGCTACGGACTGTTCTATCAATGTCATCTGACGTACCATGGTATGGATATCATCCAAGTCTGACAGCCCAGGCAGAAATGCAATTCTTATCCTCCATTTGCCATGCTGATAACCCACTTGGGGCTTCGGGCAGTGCTATACCTACCACTCGGACTGTACGTACATGCAATGGGCAGCTAACTGCCTTTGAATCTTAAGTTTGGATTGCCTAACTTGTATTCTGTCAGGTCACACTCTTGTAGCTGTAACGGCCAACATTGGCGCGGAGGGCGAGCAAGGATTTCTAAGAGCACATACAATCTGATTGAGCGAGTGAAAAGCTGTAACGAAAGCCCAATTGGCTACAGTCTCGGCGGGCACCCTCCAGATTGTTAGTAGTAATAAAGGATAAATACTTTAAATTATTTAGATAAACTTTTAAATATAGAGGGTAAGGATATTAAAATTAAATTAAATTATATAATAACACTACAAAGATAATATAGTTTTATTATTAATTATTTGTAGTAATAGAAAGTAAGTATCTTAAATTATTTAATTAGAAATTTAAATTTATAGGGTAAATATAATAAAGTAAATAAAAATAAACAGTAAAATTAAAGGAGTTGTAAAAGGCTGGGCCTCTTGCATAGTTGTAATAAAAAGGGAACCTATATTAATCCATCTAAGTAAAGGGAGCCTTAGAAGAAGGTCCTCTCTTTATCTCTCTCTAGCTATTAAAGAAGTATCCTTAACCACAGAAGCTCTAAACTTTCTAGAAGCTCCTAGCTCTTCCTACTCGGCCCTTCTTATATTAGCCAATATTATACCGGTTAATATAAGGTTCTCGGTTGCATTAAGGAACCTTCAGTTAGAGCGTTTAGGCTGGTATAAATCTATAGGAAGTTACTGAGGGACCCGGGCTACACCGGGTTGAGGCGGGCATATTGCCGGAATCCCCCCGCCAAAGGTTTTCGGTCACAACCGTACAGACCTATGCCGGCTCGAACGCTCCTACCGAAGTTTCCCCGATGCGACCGAGAACCCTATATTAAAGGGGGTTATACCAGGCCATGTTAGGATGACGAGGGAAAGGGCCGAGGGCTTCTAGAAGGTTCGGAGCCCTAAGGTTGAGGACACTTGTTCAATAGCTAGAGAGGGATAAAGAAAGGACCTTCTTCCAAGGCTCCTCGTAACCCCATTCCCTTATTCTGAGATAGATCAATACAGGTTCCCTTTTCGTTGCAACTATACAGAAGGCCCAGCCTTTCACATTAACATACATTTGCACTTTGCACTTCCCTAACCCTGGGATGAAGTGTTAATAAATGATCAACGCCCCCCTTCCCACTATTATAGTTGTTCATATTACTAACTTCCCAGCTGTTATAAGGGCATGGCGGGCGATACTTGCCCCTAAGGCTACTGTTACTATTAATATTGTAATCACGATGAAGAGAATTAGCACAGGGTAAATTTAGTGCAGGTCTTCTTCCGGATTGGGTTTAAGCGTAGGTGCACGTGTAGGTTCTCCCGCCTTTCGTTGAATGCCTTAGGCCCCGATCGGAACAAGCTCCGTTAACGTGCTGATTCTCCGTGTTGATTGGCTGTATTGTGTTTTGTGTTCCACTTATACCTTGAGCACCCCACCCAAGACAACTTCCCCATTTGGTAATATGGCAGATCCGGATGTTTTTTTCAGCGATAAGACCATCTGGCGCCGCGAGCCATCCGCATACCGTCGACTCATTACCATCATTATGGGAGATATGAGGAGAGTTCTACGTTAATTACCTCGGCAAAGCTTCCAGGACTTCAGGTCAGAAATAATTCCTTATCGGCCGAACGGGCGACGCCAGCGTGGATGCACCTGTTGCTGTTTACAAATCAGATATGATGTCAAGCGGAAACAGCCGTACCCTGGAAACTATAAGATGGTCGATGAACCCCTAAGGACCTCCATTCATTTCCCATTTCATCATCGCAAGAGATACAATCTTCTTACATCTCATTCTACCAAATTTGTCTCCTCTATTACCAATTCGAAGCAAGTATGTGTCAGCACGAAGTTGGCCAGAACGGTTGGACCAGCACGCCTGCAAACGCTGGTGCTATTTTTGGCGACCAACCGTTCATCACCGAACCTAGACCTCTTTCCCTCAAAGAGATTGAGTTCCCTTACGCCGACCCTGTCGTCGCAAAGACCTTGGAGTACGCAAAGGCAACTCTCCATGCCCAGACGTTCAACCACTCGATGAGGGTGTACCACTATGGTATGTATTCACGCTACTCTTGGGAATAGCCACTCAGCCAGGGGTTACTGACGAGGCCTAAAGGGATGGCAATCACCAAGCAACAATTCCCTGAGCAAGCCGCCGTTCTCAATCCAGCGACTTGGGCTCTGACTTGCTTGCTGCACGATCTGGGTACTGCAGAGGAAAACCTCACTGCGACTCGCATGTCATTCGATATCTATGGAGGTATCAAAGCCCTGTATGTCCTCAAGGACTTTGGGGCGCCCCTTGACCAGGCCGAAGCCGTTGCCGAAGCCATCATCCGGCACCAGGATATGGGTGTTGATGGCACGATTACTTTCATTGGCCAGCTTATTCAACTGGCCACCACCTACGACAACACAGGTATCCACCCGCACATCAATGACTTTGCAAAGTTGCTCCATTATGCTACCCGCGCCGAGATCAACGAGGCTCATCCGCGTCTGAAGTGGTCCTCGTTCTTCTCGCAGACCATCGAGAAGGAGGAGACCATCAAGCCGTGGTGCCACTCAACCCATCTCGTCGATTTCGACAAGGAAATTTTCGCAAACAGTTTGATGAAGGAGTGGGAGTAAGAGATTTCCGACGTCTTTTGATAGGGTCTTGCATAGCAGGCTCCTTCCTCCTCTTTCATTCCATTCACAGTGCCACGCCATCAGAAAGCGATGATTTTACCAACTCCTTCAGATGTCCAAGGTCAAGACGCCTCCTGATCCAAGGTGTCTCTTGGACTTTCACGCAGCCTTTTAACTTATGATGATTAGTGCATTTCCTGTGGATATATGAAAAGTAAATTTTCTTTTCTTATAGAAATCGAAATATATAAAGCCAAATATCCATCTCCGATGTGTCTGCAAAAGCCCATAGTGAAGCCTGGGTGCCATAGCTCCAAACGTAATTTAGTTCCCGCCGGTGTATCCGTGACTGAAAAAAATCTTATCAACCGGACACTAACCGAGAACCTATTGCTCCTATATATAAACAATTAAAATAGCGTAGAATAAAGCGGAATTTGAATCTCCATTTAGCTTGACTAATTATGGTTACATAAAAAGCCAGACGCGGCCGAAGCGACCACGGTCAAAAGGCCATGGTGGTGAGTCCCTTTTATTTTCCCGCCAATATTCTTGCAGTATCTTGGTCGCATTTATAGCATTCAGACACTTTGTTGACATCCAGAATTTCTCCAAATGCATGATGAAGTATTGCCTTTGAGCTGGCGACCGGCATTCCAAGCCTGCAACAAAGAGAGGCCAGAGGACACACTTTAACAAATCTTGATTGTCTCGTAACATACCGAGTAGTCTGAGCAATTCTGAGACGGGTCCATCAAGGCTTGTACCTTCTTTGGTGAGTACAGCAAGCACCCGTTTGCCGTAGATCAAGGTACCGATTTTATACACCTGCGACAACACACGGCGGTGCTGTGGTTCTTGCTGATCTAGCTGAGAAGAACCTTCTTGCCGCAGTTCAAAGGGCGACTTGTAACAATCGAAATTCTCGACCAGGTCGAGCATGGCCACGATACGTCCTTCGTGAGCATGCCGAGCTCCATCTTGTATATGCTGCCACTTCGCCGCAACCATGTCTCTCTCCGTGGATATAAATTGTATGGCTCTCAACAGGAATTCCGGACACCCGAGGAATGAATCTTCCATAGATCCTTGGGCCAATTTCTGCTCATCCAAGGCAATAAGCGGTAGTAGTGATGTATGACGTTCGGCACGAACAAACAGTGACCCCAAACTTTCGATCCTGAGTGGCGCCGGGTTAGCCTAGTCAAATGATTTGAAAGGTCGTATGCACACACAAATACATTTTCTTCATCAGGAAACCTCGGAGATCCTGATCTAACCGGAGTGGTTTTTGATCCACTACAGCTGTAGTTCCCATTTGTGATTGATTGAGATTGAATAAACTTTTGGCACCCTCGAGGTGGTAGTTCCATCCAGAGCTTCCTGACTCCAAAAGATCTAGTAAAATGAAGAGGAAGATACTGGCTATTATTGTGTCCTTTTCAAGGTCAATCGGATTTCGCAAAGCACCTGATAATGCCTTCATTGCATCATGGTTGAAGATAAGTGCATCACGATTGGCTTTGGTGTTATTAGAAGACATTATGGCTCCAACTTGATGGAATGATTGCCCTCTGTTAGCAAGGTGACGTGCTGCAAGGGCAAGCAGGCTCTTCCGCAATACGGAACTGTGCAGTGCGAATGAAACCAAATCCTTCAATTGGTTTTTGTCGATTTGGGACAAGACCATGTCGTTGCACACCTGTTCATTATCTAACGGCGTCATCAACATTTACTCCTGTTTTGCCATGCAGGAAAGCTCACAATAGTGTAGGTAGTATTGAGATGCTTGATCTAGGCCCAGGGTTGAATGAGCTTGCAGGGTTGCTATCGGCATCATTGGCCAGTGACCGGTATAGGTACCTGGGTAGCATCAGAATATGCGAGACAACCTCAATCTGCCCGTCTTCGAGCAAGTTCACATACCATCGTACTCGACATTTAACGTCTTTGCCGTGGAAGATTTGAAGATGACGCCTTTGTATTTCGGCGCCACAGAGGCAGGACGAGTTGGGGGGCCCATAGTAGGAGGCTTGAATACAATTTTCGTCGTCTTCTTCATCGCAGATGCCGACGATTTCTCCGATGGACCCCCATACATGCGACCTTGCATTTTACCGCGAATGGCCACACCCTCGACCCACCGGATTGGTCGTTTCTCACTGCATTCGAGCCCGGATTTCAGGCATTTCGCACACCGTATTTGAGATTGGTCGCATTGAACATGCCGGTTTCGACATGGCCAGCATGGTTGAGACGGTTTATGCTCCATTGCTGTTTGATGTAAGCTGCGCAGTGTGACGATAATCAAGTGCGAGATGGATATGCCTAGATACACTCTGGGACTAGTCTCCAGAAAAGTGGCGAGGATGACTCAACAGCCGGAGTTGACCCGGGGTATGCGAGATGAATGCCTATCCCGTACTAAGGGATGCTAGAGTATACTAAATGTTAGATTGTCTCCTCGTGTGGCAGAATAATATGTGAATTTGAGCAAAACTCTGATATAGGGTAATGTTGCCTTAGTCGGAGGGGTGCACTTTGGATAAAAACCCCTCAGAGGAAGAGAGGGGGCCGAGGGCCTCCTTGATCAATACAATCACCAGTTTCTTGATCCACAGCCAATTCTTTGAAGATCTTCTAATCGAATGGGACAATACGAATATTAAAATAAGTTAAAACAAAAAGGGAGTTACTGTAAGGTATCTCATATGCGGGGCAGTCTGGGGAGACGGGTTAAGAGTGAGGTCCTATGGTATGCTACGGGTTAGTTACGGGCTAATATTAATCCAGTCCGATCTCCGCAGCTGCCGAGACCTGTAATATCTTTTAACCCTCCTTATTAGCCTTTGTATAGTCCTAATAGCTAGACTCCTCCTGGTCAGTGATTCTGAACCAGATTGCGGTAAGCGAATCTCAAGAGTGAGTCCTACGTGCTACATGAGAACATGATTCGCAACTAGACAAAGTCGTCATCCTTTAATCAAAATCGACGGCACTGTTGAGAATAGTACAGAATGAAAGCCTTAGATACATCTACACCATTAGAACTCTTAGTTTAGGTAAGTACTGCTATAATGCCTCATCTTCTTAGCCCTTTGCCCTTGCTAGAGCGTCAAAATCCTGATGCAACTATCAACAGACCAGGCTCCCGATTTCTCTCTTCTCACATTTATTGCGTCGAATTCATACGAGTTCATACCAAATGGTTGGTGACCATGAAGATCTGGCGGCATCACAGGGCCAGGTAACTATAGCAAGTGCCGCTGGGCTATGTTTCCACGCCTTTCAGCAATGCCTCAATTTGTCCGCACCTCTTCATCCGCGAGAGTTCTCGTTGATCGAGGATCAGGTGGCAAGGTTTTCTAGTTGGACATCTAGTATCGGTGTATTTGCTCGAGGACGAGCGTCCATGGATCACCGCCTTAGAGAAGCACCCGAAGTTTGCGATGCCGTCGTTGACCTCCTCGAGGCACTGGTTGACAACATCCAGGATTGTATGTACACTTCTCTATCCTTTCACTTGATAGGAAGTCCATTACCGTACAGATTATTCTCACTGACAATAGCTTTGTCGGTCCTACAAGATATAAAACAATTCTCAGAATGACAAACTTGAAGGCGCCCCAATTATCACAAGCAAGAACCTAGAGCAGCCTATGCGAATTGTGGCCAGTGAAATAGGTCTGCTCTACAAGTTGACAAACACCATTTGGAGGGCCAGTCGAGAAACACAAAATCTCAAAGCGGCGAAGTCATATCGCATCCAAGATGATGACGGGAATGATGCAGAAGTAACCCTTGAGGAAGTGTTTGCTAATTACATCTCTGGACGATTTCCCAGCATCAATGATACTCTTCGACAGCGCCTCGCTTCTTCAATAGTTCTACGACGGAAGAGAATTCTGTACAGGAGGTCCCGGTATAGGAGCTCTCCCATCAAGCCCATCGAAACCATATCACAGCCCAAGATCGAGCTCCCCAAATCCCGGCAACGGGTTGCTGTTACTCTGGAATCACCAAACGAACCCGCTAAAATTTCTACTCCCATGGACTCTTCACCAGTGGAGAGCACGGTGCACTCTGTGGCAGCCAGCGCTACGACTTTAGTCGCGGAAGATTTTAAGAGGGCTTCGACACCATCTGTGATATCAGCCACACAAAGTGTTTAAACTTATCTTAAAGATTAATAAGCTAAAGATTAAATTTAAAAGAAAATAAAAGCGAATAGAAATAGACTATAAAGGAATAGATAATATTTAAGAGGCAGTAGTAAAAGATTAACAATAAGAGCAATTAGAGGTATTGTTAAATTAGTTATTCATTATTTATCTTAGGCTATTTTCTTCCAACCTAGCCTTAATATAACTTTAATACTGTAGGTACTGCCCCGTAGCATTTGTTGCCTTCTGCAATAAAAAGGGAGCTTAGTTGTATTTTCTAGAATGGCGGGTTAGCGGACCCGCCAACCTAGGTATTCCCGGGTAACGGACGTTGCTGACTAAGGCGCGTTATGTCGAAGCGAATGCATTGTCCTGAAACGCGTGGTCGATCAACAATACAACGTTGAAAGTAAATTTAAGAATCCACCTCTACCAACAAGAAAACCCTGTGCATCTAATACATCCGGCAAATGTATCTCTTAAACGTCAAGACGAGGAAGCTGGAGGCGTTTTACGATGGTAGGGTTCCAAAATACGGAATTCTCTCGCACACATGGGGTCAGAATGAGCCGACCTTTGACGAGTTCCAGAACAGAACAAGACGCTGGAGATTGAGACTGAAATTCGACAAAATCCATGGCTGTTGCAACCAGGCAGCATCGGATGGGCTTGACTATGTCTGGATCGACAATTGCTGCATTGACAAGAGAAGCAGCGCTGAGCTGTCCGAGGCCATCAATTCCATGTTCAGCTGGTATGCTAGAGCTGCAGTCTGCTATGTTTATCTCGCCGACGTTCGTTCTGTGGCCCGAAAGCAAGCTCGAGATGTTGATTTGAGTCCCGTAGCCTGGGCTCACGTGCTCGATCCTGCGCAGCTCGCAGATATCGAGAAAGCTAGGTGGTTTACAAGAGGATGGACATTACAGGAGCTTCTTGCTCCTTCATTGTTAAAAATCTATGACTCAGCTTGGGACTTCATTGGCTACTCTAGTCGGGTTGATGTCAATGGAGGCACTGGCAGTAGCTGGGGAGTTCCCCGTCTAACTTCCCTCCTGTCAGACATTACGGGAATACCAAAGAAATACCTACAAGATGAAGACTTAAACCGAGCATCCGTCGCTGAAAGAATGGGTTGGGCGGCCGGGCGACAAACCACGCGCCTCGAAGACATGGCTTACTGTCTTCTAGGAATATTTGGAGTGAATATGCCCATGCTCTATGGCGAGGGTGACGGCGCTTTCTTGCGGCTACAAGAGGAAATCTTAAAAAGACACGACGATCACTCCATCTTCGCCTGGGGATTTGACGACATCCTACACTCTAAGATTATAGACAGAGAGTCTTGTATCGCTACCTCCCCGGCTGATTTCAGGCTGTGCAGCTACGTTACTGCACATAGGCCAGAAAATGAACCATCCTGTCACTACGTAACGACAAACGCCGGCATTCATATTGAGCTTCCTTTGATTCAACTGCAGTCAGGTGAGTTTCTCGCTCGCTTGAACTGCACTGTCGATTCCGGCCAGCCTGATATCATACTCGAAGACAAATATCTCTCTCTCATCTTGACTCAGTCGAGAGAGAGGAAAAATGTTTTCTACAGGCGCTCTACCACATCTCCAACACTAGTACCTCTTCGATACTTTAAATATGCACCCCGTCACAGCCTCTATCTAGCACCTTCGCCTTCCGTTACGTATCGCATAATGAGGAACAGCCCCCTTTTCGTATCCGCCGCTTGTTCAAAGGCCTTTACTGTCCAGAGTACGTATCCGGGTATCATTGACATCCAGGAGGGTGTCTACTCTCTCATCAGCGACCTATGGACAGGTTTGAGGAATGGGAATGGTATTTTTCTAGACTGTGTTAGCATCACAGGCGAGATATTTGCCATTCGTGTTCAGATTACGTCGGAAATTGAAGAAACGGAGGGGTCTGGGGACTTGGCTACATCAGCTCACATGTACATTTTTCGTAGGCATCATTTGTGTACCATGGAAGAACTCATGTTGCCTCCAGGGGTTAATGAGACTGCCGAGATTGATTGGGAGACTGACGCCATCATTGAGGGTTATCGAGTTGTATTGCAATCGGCCGAGACTAACCAGTGGATGATCGATATTGTACTTTGAATTTCACTGAATGAACGAAGATGAGCTTAAATATGACTCTCCTGTTACTACATCTGATAGCGAGTGATATGTTGAGATATGAATGGTGGATGCAATTGCCTAAACGCGTGAGTGTTTTGTAGCGCAAGTATGGCAGTTATTGTCATCAAGTGTGCTGGTTGTTCGGTCCATCTCGATCCCGGCCATATCCTCTCGCCAGCTACGACCGGTATTGCCTAGGGACTGATGAGAATATAACTTTAAGATAGTTAATCTTTATGACTTCGTTGAAGTTTAGTGAATGCAGTCTTATTTATTTCTGTGTGCTCCTAACCCTTCTGTGACTTACTAAATCAATAGATTGTTCCATGATAGTAAGTTAATACTGGAGCTATTAAGCCATCTGTCTTGCTTATATCCTCCCTTCAAATATATATTATATTAATTCTATATTATATGGGTACGAATCAGGCTCACAGTCGTGCAGTAAGTATAGGACCGTAAAATGTATTTAGATAGCAGCTCAATACTAAATGCCCCGGCTTAGGGCGGCATCTGAGTGTTGACAGCTCAAAGGATGCAAATTGATATAGTACTGGGACGTGAATGCAAGAAGCCGACAGAGCCTCCACACCAATGCGAACCACAAGGCGAAATCACGTATCTACCTTTGTGAAGTATTCGATAATGGTTATCTAATGATGTGTCTTTGAGTGACGTGTTGCTAGATGCTAATCCTCTGAATATATTCACGTACAGATAACATGATAAAAGCCAATATTCTCACTAAATGACGATAAGAAGGCTTCGACTCATGTTCTCAGACTTATATGACCTAGCTAAAGTATATACGATTTACCTAATAATACTATTAATCTTAAAACTAGCTATAGGCAAAGAGAGTTAAGTCTCTGCTTAATAAATATTACCTCCCTCTCCTTCCGCATGCTATTCCATTTAGTCCTAATGCTCTACTATATCTTGTTCCCTTCCTTATGCTTTCAGTCCTTTAGGATGTTAGATAACCCTGTTAATACAGCGGTGCAGTCGAAGGTGCGTTTCTCTAGAAAGTTACAATAGGGACTATCTACTTTCACTTCCGCTTGCAGGGTCCTAATAAAATCTTCTAAGTTATAAACAACCGTGCCGATCTACACGTAGCCAATTAATGTACCCAAGTCGGACTGATAGATCTCATAGGAACCTTTCACCGGATTCCAAGAAAAGTCGAGAAAGGCAACGATAGAGGCGGTGAGGCTTACAGTGCTGACTGGGTCCATAGCGATTGATCCTTTCGTAGCTAAATCCTTCAAGATTTCTCGGCGAGGTTAGGTGAAAGTTGTGAGCTGGAAAACCAAGACGCAAGGCCATTACGCAGCTTGTAGTAGAGTGAGGCTAAGTCGAGCTAGGTGGCCCTACTTTGATCAAACTCAGACAGATAATACGGGATCTGGGAACTGAACTACCGCGAGAGAGCCGAGACTAACCATTTCTTTGTTTTTATTTTATTTTAATGTAAAAACTTTTTTTGGTGGAATCGAATGAAGGTGATAGAGCACACCATCCAGGACAAGAATCCTGCACTGTTTGTGAGGTTAATGAACCAGTTGAAGACTGTACCAGCTTGAGGGCCGCAGTTCAGATAGGCTAGGAAACTAAAGCAACTGGTGGCAAGAACGGCATAGATGGGCAAGCCGTGGCGATTGCACCTGGTAAAGATCTGGGGTGCATTTCCAGCCTTGGCGAGCGAGTATAATGATCGGCTTGACATGTACAGATACGCGTTGCCCGCAGACCAAGCACTAGTGAGAATTCCTGCATTGATAATGGAGGGCAAGTAGTCAATTCCGACGTTACGGACGGCGATGACCCATGGAGATGCATTAGCGTTACCAGCACCATCCACAAGAAGAGTCTTAGTAGCTCCAGGATCGTTCCAGTACTTGAAGCCGAGAGCCTCATGGTTGGGCCCACCACCTGCCATGATGACGGCTGACAAAATCAACATGCCAATGATCATGATAACTTTGAGACCAGCAAAATAGAACTCAGTTTCGGCATAGACGCCCACAGGGCATAAGTTGAGCCCTATAATGACGACCATCATGATTGTGATCCACACTGCGATGTGGACGTTATTAGGCCAGTAATTGATGACAATACTAGCCGCGGTGGTCTCATAGGCAACAATGACACCAAATGAGTAGCAGTATAGCCAGCCTAGTGCAAACTCAAGGGAAGGAGAAGTGAAGCGTTTGCAGTAGAATGACATGGAAGAACCAGAGACGGGCAGGAATGAGCCCACCTCTATGACTGCCGTGACAATGCCGTACACAAAGAGAGACATGAGACTGTAGGCAGCGAGGAGAAAACCTGGACCTGCAACCGAAAGTGCCTGGCCTGAACCGACGAAGAGACCAGTGCCAATGCTGCCACCAATGGCAATCATCTGGGCTTGGCGAGTCTTGATACCTCGCTTGGTCTCGTGTCCCATGGGGGCTTCAAATTGTTGGCCATCCTGTTGGGTTTCCGACTTGGACAGTGGAGGGTTTGAAATAATGTCCATGGCAGCTTTCTTGTCTTCAACGGCAACCATGTTGAATTAGGGAGTGAAAATCAGTGAAGTGTGAAGGAACGAGGCAATGTCATTCTCCTAGGGGGATTGAGCTTGGCGATTTCTGTTCCTGCGGGTTGGTAGGGCACGCATATATATTCGAAATGTACGAGGGTCAAGCTGTTTGCTGGAATCACAATTGCCACTGCAGCAATCAGTGTCCCCGGGTTCGCCAGGGTCCGGAACGAGGCTAGACCGAAGACTTATCATGATTGCAAGCGAGGTGTCATCCCCCGCATTTTACACGCATACGAGTAATTTAGCTCCCCGACTAGTAATCCTGATAAAGATGAGCCTGGCTGTTGGGAGTCTTGACTGGGCTCCATCCTCAAAGTGGAGGATTGCCCGCTAGTAGATAACCAAGGATTGGGTACCACCGATGAAAAGGGAAAGTATGCCCGTCAGTGCTGAGGGGCTATATTAAAGGTCACCCTGGCCCACAGCTCTGTAATGCAATGGGATCACTTTCCCTCTTCACACAGATGAGCCAACTCCCTGCATCTACGTTAGATCAATATCGCTACCATCATGACGGATCAACACGAGACCGAGCACCAAGATATCATCCCCACCCGGTCGTTCGGCGGGTGTGACACAGTAAGCTAAGCCTTGGCAGTTGGAGGTTTTTAGATTTTGGTGGATTGTACTGAAAGCGCAAAAAGTGTCGTAGGCGTCATGTCAAGTGCGACGAAGGCCGACCAGCATGCTTTACATGCCAGAGCGCCGGGGTGCAGTGCTCCGGCTACGGAAGGGAGATTTTCTTTAGCCGTGAGGACGTGATGCAGGCGGGCAACCTTCGCTTCCGGCGGACGATGTTCACCGAGCGAGAACGGGCCAGCATGAGCCGGACGCTCACCGCAATGGTCCCACCCAGCCTGGCAACACAACAACTATGCCAGATTGACAATGAGTGCGATGACGTGCCCGAGACTGAAGAAATCGAGGTCATTCGTGGCCCCTTTGGAGCTTTCAGAGTAGGCCGAGTCCGAACAGTCTCAACTACTGATGACTCTCCGCCTTGGATCAATGAACACAATACTCCTCTGCAAGGGCTTGGCAGTCAAGACGACAACAGCCTCATCTTGTTAGACGCTGCGCCACCCTATCTACCCCAGAATACGGAGCCTCCTATCATCGATGATGTTGAGATTTCGGAGCCAGATTCGTTCCGTCTCATCGACATGGCTCTAGACTCATTTGAGCCGTCTGACGTTTTCGACCTTGGCCCTGCATATCCAATTCAGGATTTCCAATTTTCCAGTTCATCACAGCCAAACCATTTCGTACCACCTCTTCTGTTCCGGAGTTGGCAGTCCCCTAGCCCTAGGCCAGTTCTCACAATACCCGATTCTACGGTTCCTCCAAACGCTGTCACTCTTCTCAAACATTACTCAACCTACATACTTGATATCCTAACCCCATTTCGCCACAGTAAGACACCTTGGCATATCCTTTTCATTCCTCACGCCAAACACTCCCTTGCCGCTCTGACTCTCGGCGAGAAGCTGGATCATGCCAGTTCATGTGTCTTTTATGCCATTCTCACCCTTAGTGCTTTCAGCCTTGGGGGGATTTCTCAATCAAAGACGTGGACTAACCACGGAAAATTGTACAAACAGCAGGCCCACGAACATTGCGGGAAGATGCTAAACACTGCATATAATGTGCCCAAAAAAGCCAAATACAAATCCACCTTGATGGCACTTATCACCATGATACAAGTGTCACTTTGTCTTGATGATCGAGATCAAGCAGATTATTTCTTTTTAGAGGCAGAGAAGTTTATCCGGCTTCGAGGTTTGAAACGGCACAAATCTCGCAAGGTGCGTTTGCTGCATCACTGTTATGTGTTTTGGCGAATGTTCCATGAGAGCACTTATGTCCTTGCTAAGACATCCGACCATCGCCGCAGTGTGATACAGGCTATCGAAGCAAGTGGTCTCGTTGCCTATAGCTCAGACAGTCTGTCGTTCCGGCTCCCCAGTTGGTGTAATTTGGAGCAGGAGATGGCGGCCATCAAAGACCAGCAGCTTGCAGAGAACGACCTGCACATTGAAATACCCGGTACTTGGCCTGGTACTCTATATCCTGAAATATTCGGAATTCCAGAGCCTTGGATTTTCGTCTTGTCGCTTATTATTCGTCTCGGAAAAGAAAAAGACGCCGCAGAGAACCACGAGGTGCCGGGTCCTCTGCCTTTGACCGACTTTCTGAGTCGTGCCAAATCTATAGAAAAGTTTATCGGTCAGTTACGCGCCAAACGCCAAGCGGACGACCTCGCGTCAGTAGAGCATCAACCAGCAGACAGACTGACGATGCAATGTCTCCTAGGCGCAACCCTTTGTGCGCTAGAGATCTACTTCTACCGGAGAATATATGATCTTGACTCTTCTTTGCTGCAACAAAGGGTGGCCGACGTCCTTACTTGCCTTATGCGCTGCGTGCCGGCAGATGAAACAACAGTTCATGGTTCAGCAGGGTTTATCTGGCCTGCATTCATTGCCGCATGCGAAGCTGAAGATGTGCAAATGCAGACCAAATTTGCGCTTTGGTTCAAGAGATTTTCCCAGCAGACGGGGCTGCACATGTCCCGAGACATCATCGGAATGGTTGAACAGACATGGAAGGAGAAGAATCGGCTGAGCGGGACCACGGTAACTTGGCTCGAGCTGATGCGGCAGGGGAAATGTATAGTCAACTTTGACCAGTGATGAGGCTGCAAAGCTATCTCGTCAAGTAATATCAGAATGTAGCAGGTTCCGAGATGACAAATAGTGGAACACGAAGCGCCTAGGTTTCAGATGCACGATACAGGAAAAATTTGACTCGTGTAGAGCATAATAATAGTGGCCGTGCATCTACATCTTAAATTAGGAAGTTATTGGCAGAGCATACGATGTTCGCGACCTTTACGTCACGTGTCGGCGATGACTTCCTCCACGAAGACAATGCGAACCCCACAATCTCCGGACATGGGGTTGCGATGTAGTACAAAAAACCCCTGAATTATACCACCCCGAATGTGTATTGTGGGTGGTCTTCGCGTCCGTTTCGTAACTCTCTTGTGGGAAAATATTCATTCCTCGAATCAATACCTATCTCTCGTTCTGGCCAAATTACGATGTGTTTTGAGGGCAAGGTGGTATGTTGACGCTGTTACCCTGGACTATCTGTTTCTCGAGACTAATCCGGAGGTGTTCCATAGTACGCCACTACTGGCGCCGCATCTGGCATGGGTTTCGCTACAGCAAAGCTTCTTGCCTCACAAGGTGCTTCTATCTCCCTTGCTGATATTGACGGTGAAGCTGCTAGGGAGGCAGTCAAGTCACTACCCTATAGCGAGAGACATCTGTGCGTGGCTGTGGATGTGCGCGACAGCAAGCTGGTTGATGACTGGATCAAGGCAACCATAGAGAAGTATGGAAAATTAGATGGTGCGGTGAACATGGCCGGTGTTATCTGCAAGGCCAGCCCATTGACTGAGATCACCAAAGACAACTGGGATTTTACCTTTGACGTCAATGTAAAGGGCGTGTTTAACTGTCTACGAGCCCAGCTAAAAACAATTGGGGCCGGTGGAAGTATTGTAAGTAATCTTGATGATTTGACACTCCATTTATTTAGCTAAAATTCGTCTAGGTCAACGCTGCAAGTGTCTTTGGACAGTTTGGGGCACCCGGAAACGCAGCTTATTGTGCTAGCAAGGCCGCTGTCATTAGCCTGACCAGGACAGCGGCAAAAGAGTTTGAAGAGATTCGAGTCAACTGCGTGTCTCCAGGTAAGCTATTAGCGATCACCATGTTTTAGAATAGTAACTCCCATTTCTCTAACACGCTTTCGCGCAGGATCTGTGAACACGCCAATGTCTGCCGGCGAGGATCCCGAGCATGTGAAGCGCGGCTTGCAGCACACCGCCCAGAAGCGGAGAGCTGAACCAATTGAGGTGGCAAAGGTCATTGCATTCTTGTTGAGCGATTCTGCATCATTTGTTACTGGAGCTGTATACAACGTTGATGGAGGTTGGGTATGCTAAGTGAGCTAGATGTTATCCTGGCTTGAATCAGTAGGTTATGAGGCGGTATTACTACGTAGCAAAATGCGAATATGTCTAACAGGGAACATGGGACGGATGTATCCGATCCAATAATAGATGCTTTTCGGGAATAGACTTGGAGGCCCCATGTTTGGCCCCTACTGCTGGTACCTAGTTTTGGTTGTCTGAATCCAGGTCCACTTAACGCCTGAATGACGACAGTGCTACTCCGCAGTCGCATGGTCAACAAACGACAATTGATGAAGGAATCTCTGGCAAATTCTCAGGTCCGACATGAATCGCCCACCGAAAACGTGCGGCCTTTCTCGGCAACACTCTAGTAATGGCTTCAAAGATACCGATATCCTCATACTTCATGAGAAGCCGAATCATCAACCGTGGCGAAGAGATAGCGCTTGATAAGCCACCAAACTTAGAGTAACAGTGGGGGCGGATCGTGTGGATCTAAACAGGCAAGTATCCCCCAAAGGCAGTTCTTAGCACTGGCGCATGAACTGTGTTATATTAAAGATCAGGCCAGATGCAGTGGTAACAACAGGGAAAAAAGTAGTGATAGATTCCATCGCTAGTGAAAATCTCCTTTTCTGACGCCACTTAATTTTATCCCAACACAATATTCTTATAGTCACAACATGGACGTTCCTGGTTTTGCTCTGGTCACAGGTGCAGCCTCGGGCATCGGCAAGGCCTGTGCTGAGGCCTTCGTTGATGATGGCGCTGCTGGCGTGGCCCTCCTCGACATTAATCGTGATGCTCTTGTGACAGCCAAGGCTGAAATTGAGCAGCGGCACGCTCAAGGTGGCAACAGCGATAAGCCCCTTCGTGTGCTTATTTATACATTGAACATCAAGAACCAAGATGAAGTGGATGAGACCGTGCAATCTATTGCCAAGGAGTTCGGCCGTCTAGACTATGTGGTCAATGCTGCTGGTATTGCCATGAAGCACAAGGGCGGAGCTGCCTTCGTTGAAACCTCAGATTGGCAGCGAATTGTCGACATCAACCTGACCGGGTCCTTCTTTATTTTGCGGGCTGCTGCCCAAATTATGTTGAAGCAGGAACCTATCACCTCTAGCATCGACGGTAGATCCCTGCAACGAGGCTCAATTGTCCTGTTCAGTTCCATCCAGGGTATGGTTGGCTTGCCCATGTCTACGGCGTACACAGCAACCAAGCATGGTGTCATGGGGTTGGTTCGAACGGCGTCGGAGGATTATGCCAAGGATGGCCTGCGCATCAATGCCATCTGCCCGGGTTATACGGAGACGCCAATGACGACGCGCAACCCGTTGGTTTTGGAAGCCATGATGGAGCGGGTTAAGCACTCTGTTCCTATGGCCCGTATGGGCAAGGCTCGAGAGATTACAGACGGTGTCTTGTACCTGTCAGGTGGTAGGAGCTCGTTTGTCACTGGAACTGGACTGGTTGTTGACGGTGGCTATACCGAGCGGTAGTTAACAGGTGTACGTCAATTAAAAGAGAATATTGGCTACTGGGTCTCCTATAAGCATAAGTGATCGTATTTAAACGAGCCCCATATTCCTGCTATCTGATAGAGTGTTCCCGAGATGACTGGGTGTTCTTTGTGGTGTTTCTATTAAGTCGGATAATTGGTTTCTCTTTCACCCACATTTCGATATTTGTCTTAAAATGAGAATGATAATAATCCATAATAATTCTACTTGATTCCGTTTGTCAATCCGGTGATGGTGGCTGTGGGGAGCAGCTTGTCATGACATGACCTCGAACGATGGCCTCTGTCAACAGAAAGTCGGAGGAGATAGGTGTCGCCCGAAACCAACATCTATTAAGCAACCGGCAGCCATGAACCAGCTAGCCTAGACAATGTGAACCGGATATGCTGAGAACACCCCAAGAGTTAATAATTCAATCCATCAGAAGATGATTCTGTCTCGTATTTTCCATAAGTATTAGAGATATAACGATAAAAGAAAAGGCCGCGGATTTAAGTTTAGGCTGCTTCGGTCGCCTATGAAAGGTGAGCGTGTTGGATGAGTCAGCCAAGGTGACTAAGAAAGAGGGGGTCAGAGTAGGAAACCCCGCACGAAAGAAACAAAAACAGCTTGAAGGTATACAAAGCTTTTGATCAATTCACTAGCCGCAAGCCTATCCCTAGTTTCGTGTGAATTGATCGTCCATTTCAACTCGGGCCGTATTTCCTTAAGTTACGTGTCTGACAAGTTGCCTCATCAAATGACACTGACTCAGAGTTCTGCCCCCCTACCTACGCTAACGGGCGTTTTATCTATTTCACGTGGTCATTATTTGCACATGGGGGGATACTTTCCACATTGAGCCAAGGTGGAATTACTCTAACAACTTCCCCTCAAGTTATTGCGTTGCATCGCGGCCTTCGAGGTCATGGGATATCCATATCAATCTGCTGGCTAAGTCAAGAAAGCTAGTCACGGAATCGCCTTCCGCTAGTTGCTCCCACGATTTCCAACGTTTCTTTTGCCACGACTCTCAATATTAAATTTACACATTTAAGGACCTACAACGTGTCGAGAAAATTGAATCTATAACCAAGTCAATCATTCCTCGTCCTTGCATCAGCAATCCCAATTTAAGATGGGTTCCCTCGACAAGTCTACCTGTGACGTGCTGATCATTGGCGCCGGCTTATCGGGACTTTCTAGCCTCTACAATATCCGAAAACGCTTCCCTTCGTGGAAGGCTAAGGTGTTGGAGGCTGGCCCAAGCGTCGGCGGAACCTGGTACTGGAACTGCTACCCGGGCGCCCGGTTCGATTCTGAGTCTGTCTCTTATCAATTAACATGGGACGAGGAGCTGCTACAAGAATGGAGTTGGAAGGAAGCCTTTGCTCCTCAGGCTGAGACCCTTAGCTACATTGAGCGCTTTGCCGACAAGAACAACCTTCGGAGTGGAATTCAATTCAATACCACCATTGTTTCCGCCAGGTGGCAAGACGACAAGCGGACGTGGCTGTTCACCGATACCAATGGAGCCCAGTACGAGGCCCGCTTTTTCATCAGTTGCCTGGGTATCCTCTCCAACCCTTCCAGTCCTAAGATTCCTGGCATCGAAAATTTCAAAGGCCAATCTTTTCACACATCTCGATTCCCTAAGCATTTAGTGCCCAGTCAGGACTTCAAGGGAAAGCGGATTGGCGTGATTGGAACTGGAGCCACCGGTATCCAGACTATTACCGCACTTTCCAAGGAACCAGCGATTGAGTCTATTAACGTCTTCCAACGGACTGCGACATGGGCTGCACCACTTCGCAATTTTGAAATCTCCGAGCAGCAAATGAATAAATACAAGGCCGGTTATGATGCTATTTTCCAATGTTGCGCTAAGACCTCATCTGGTTTCTTGCATGGACCCGACCCTCGCAAGTCTTCCGAAGTAACCGCCCAAGAGCGCGTTGCTCTATGGGAGGAACTATATAGCAAGCCAGGATTCGGCAAATGGTTGGGCTCGTTCAGAGACACGTACACTGATCGCGAGGCCAACAAGCTGTACTCTGACTGGATGGCTGATAAGATTCAGTCTAGAATTAACGATCCCGTACTTGCAGAGAAGCTAGTCCCTAAGGACCATGGCTTCGGTACGCGACGAGTTCCCCTTGAGAGTGGGTACTACGAGGCATACAACCAGCCAAATGTTCACCTGGTCGATCTCAAAGAGACGCCAATTGCCAATGTGACCGAGAGGGGTATCGTCACTTCAGATGGCAAAGAACACGAGTTGGATGTTCTTATTTATGCTACTGGATTTGACGCTATTACCGGCTCTTTTGCCCGCATTGACTGGCAGGCGAAGAATGGCCGGCCGTTGCTCGGAAGCAGCAACACCGAGAAGGGAAGGCAGGCGATCTGGCTTAACCACAAGCCTAGTACTACTCTAGGCATCATGACTAATGACATGCCCAATATGTTCATGGTCCTTGGACCTCACCAGCCCTTCGGAAATGTACCGCGCAGCATTGAGCGTGCTGTTGAGGTTATTATGGGTCTACTTGAGCACTGCAGGGACAACGGTTACACCTATGTTGAGACTAGCCAGAAAGCGTGTGATGACTGGACTGAGCATGTTATTGAGTGCGGTAAAGGCGCTCTGGCCAATGAAGTGGATAGCTGGTTGACAGGTGTTAACACCAATGTCGAGGGAAAGACTGAGAGAATTGTAGCGAGATATGGTGGAAGCGTGGTGGAATATCATCGCCGATGCGAAGAGAGTAAGAAAAACGGTTACCCCGGTGTTGTCTTCATATAAATTTAAACTGTACATAATCATAGTATTTGTATGAAAATTTATTTTCCAGTGTCTTTAATTTATCGAGGTCTTTGAGTGTTTATTTACTATATCGGCGAAATAACACAATTGAATAATCCTGGGAGCTAAATATGATATTTTCTATTCTATCCCAGGTTCTATAATCTAGTGTTATTAGGTCTACCGTCGGAAATGATATATATCATTACCTTTACATTGTATTTTTTATACTTCATTAGTAGTATTATATCTTGTAACTAGAACCCTTGCCTAATATGAGACTATTACAACAAGATGGGAAAATTGAGGTCATATAATGTCTTGATTTCTAGCTATTGGAAGGGAAAAGGTATGTCTTTTAATCAGACAGGTCAGGGGCGTTACGGTCTGAGGGTCTACATGTACACACGGGAGCCTTTATGTAAAGGAATTGTAGGGAGGGCTATTTAGATTAATCAGGGCTATAACATTAACCTTACGAAGTACTTTGAGGTACTGTGGTACTTTCGGACATTTAGATCTTACACTGTGAAAATTAGGTCGATAATAGGGATAAGCTGCGAACGTCCATCAAACTGCATTAGAGCCTGCATAAAGCCCTTAGCTCTCGTCGCAGTAACCTTGTTAACTTTCTTTTAATGGAAGCCCGGCAACGCACCTACCGACAGAAGAGTTGTCGTAAGATCACTCTTAGTTCTTAGTTCTACAGTGTATGGCATCTACTAGACCTTGACGTTGTTCTTTTGCAGCACGCGTATCCCATCCGTAAGGAAACTCCAAGGGCATCAAATACCTAATGATTCCGAAGCAAAACAATCCCGGCCACGGCAAACTCCTCCAGCCAACAACTCCTACTAGAAATTCAGTTTCGACCTAGGGGGGTCAGTCATAGAAAACCCTAGGATGGAAGACGTCGCAAGTGAGATCAGTAAGTCTGGACCCCAATTTGACCACTGCCACTTTTCTATATATCCATGTTGATGGAGCCGCAGGTGGAAGGCAGTGGATCGTTCAACTTCGATAGAGTCCCCTCAGAGATGCGAGAGGAACTATTCCGTCAAATTTTTCAAGCCGCCAGCGATCCTTGCTGCGACGCACTCCTGAAGGCTTTTATTGCCGAGTGGTACTCAATATCCTTCGGTGTGGAGCGAAATGCACAAGAAGCATTCACTTGGGCGATCAACGCTACTCAGGCGCCGGCAAGATCAGAAAGGGCGCATGTCCAGCTATGCCATACGACACTTCGCATCCATTACCAGGTTTCTAGGATGCCGTTATCTGAACCTGTCGAGAGACGGTTGTTGGCATCTGTCTTATTCTACGAGGACCATGACACATTCGTTACAGTTCCATATACAGGTGCCGATGGTCAACTCTGCAATTCCGTTGTTGAAAGCGATATACCAGCTACGACTCTACGGGAATCATTTCTCAAATCTCTAGACTTCCCAATGATGCTTAAAGAAGACTTCGGTAACCTCGAAAATTGTCTCTAAATGAGAACCTCGAGATCATTCTCCCTGCTGAGAATCCGAACGCAGAACTTCCCAACCGTCTGCTACAACTTGACTCAATCGAACTCCTTGGACTAGCCCGATATGCCTGTTACGGTCGCCTACGTAGAGCTCTCAAGAAAATTATACATCGCTGGCCCGAGCTGCTAAGGCAAAGGGGTTCACACGGGCTAACACTGCTTCAGCTGGCGGTATTAGATGAGGATTTCAGCGGCGTGGGCATCCTCTCGAGACTGGGTGCAGACCCATCATGTCTGTTCGAGCCAGCGTTTGTCCGCCACGTTTGTGCATGGGGATCCGACATCATGGTGTGTTATCTTGCCGGCGTCCGCGCAAGAGCAGCCATCGTCAAGACCGAGTATGATCTGAAGGGGGCCATAGATTGCATGGATAGACTCCAAGGTCCAACAGGGGCAAGCCCCTTGCCGGCATTGCATGGGGCCATTCAGGCTTGCAACCTTCGTACAGTTATTGCTATGATGGGAGCGGGCCTTGACCTTGAACTGCCGCTGTCAGCTATCATTACGCCCCTCCGGATGGCGGTTATTCTCCAACAGCCACTTACGGTGATTGCTCTCTGTGCCCACGACGCAGACGCGGATGCCACTATAGAGAGTGACGGCTATAAATTGCAGCCTCTTCATTTTGTGTGCGCGTCAGGGTCGGTCGGAGTTACCCTCGTCGAGAAGCTGGATCATCTTTTTACACGGATAGAAGGTGATACTAGCTCTTATGGTAAGGAAAGAGAACAAATGAGGAGCGACTTATGCCGCTCCCTACTTCTCTTCGGTTATGCAGACATCAACGGGATCGACTCTGCAGGCATGACACCGATGCTTTGGTGTTGCAAGCGAGGGTTGTTAGAGACTGCAAAAGCGCTCCTTCTTAACCATGAGAGCAGGATCCCTATCAATGCAGAGTCTGATAAGCAGCAAAAGATGGTGGACTTCGATGTATCTGATGTAAACGGCTTTACCGCACTTCACCACGCCGTCCTCTCCGGCAATTCCCCACTAATCCAGATGTGCCTCGATCGGAAGCCCAGCTTGTTATCACAAAAGACCACCACTGGACAGACTGCGCTTGAACTTGCCCGTGAACGCGGTCTCTCAAAAGGCATTCTAGAATTGCTAGGAAAAGTGTCACATTCAAAAGGGAAGGAATTGAATCATAGAAGCTCTTGATTTTCTATCTAACTGTTGGGAAAAGGTCGGTCTTTTATAGAGGGAAATCAAGGTCTGTGAGGTGGCAAGGTTGCCACCGAGCTAGCTATACGAACAGGCAGCTTGGTTGACGTTGTCGTCAAGTTGCCACAAGCAGGCAGCCTTGCCACAGGCAGGCAGCCTCGTTACGTTAGTTGACCCGTTTGACAAAAAGACTAATCCGCCGGAACGATTACGCTCATTATTTGAGCTGATAATATACCCTCTTGATTATAAATTTTAACGTTCTCGATTATGATTACTTACAAGTTAATCTAGAACTATGTCTAGAAAGTCGGTAACAAAGAACATCTCAAAACTATCATTTTCTATTGCTACAAAGCGTGCGAGTGTGTCTTATGAATAGTTGCAGGTAGCTCTAATCTATATGACCCAACATCTAGTCCCCTCTCTCTATGCTAACTAAGACCCATATTCGGATCCTCGCGCGAGATACCCGAGGAGACCCGCACAGATCAATGATAGAATATCTCCGCCGATACCCTCGCTGTTCCATTTCCACGAGACCGACAGCCGTCATTGTAGCCGCCATGACATATCTAACCCCGCCGACCTACGTTAGATGTGCGACAAGATCGAAGCGCCAACATTCACATCACCACTCACTACTACATTTACTCGATCGATTACCGAGCCATCTGGTGCTGTTGGCGGCGCTATTTTGCTACGACATCATCTCCAAACCATCATCATGGCGGAAGTCGGACTCAAAGACGGCAATGAACGATTCAATGCCGAGGCCGCAGCTTGGGATAACAACCCCTTCGTCCGCGCCATGAGCCTTCTTGCCGGAGAAGCATTGCACAAGTTTCTTCCATCTATCTTGGTGAATAAACCAGACGTTCTGGAAATTGGCTGCGGAACAGGATTGCTCAGTGTGGTAGTAGCCTCCAATGCCAAACGGCTCGTTGCCGTCGATGCCGCTGAAGAAATGATTCAGGTCCTCTCGTCGAAGCTGAGCAAACCAAATGTCCCCAAGAATATAGTTCCTCTTGCAATCCTTCTGGAGGACCCGGAAGACAAGAGGCTGCCACCAGCGGATGATACCAAACCTGACGGCCCGAGACTCAAGTATGACTTGATTATTTCCCATCTAGTCCTGCACCACATCGCAGATGTGAGGTCTGTATTGACAACGATGTTGGGATGCTTGAAAGAAGGCGGCATGATTGCCTTGACGGACTTTGAAGACTTTGGGCCGGAAGCAAAAAGGTTCCACCCCGAGTCCAAGATGCCTGGCGTCGAGAGACATGGTATCCCGCAGAAGTGGATGGCTGACCTGATGCGAGAGGTTGGTTTCAAAGATGTCAAGATTGAGGTGGCATGGGAGCACGCTTCGGAGGTGGAACGTTATCCTGGAGAGTTTGGGGACAGCAATCCAGTGGAGGGTCAAGGAGAGCTGATGACGTTTCCGTATTTGATATGTATGGGCAAGAGGGCTTAGATGTCAAGGTATGACAGAGGCGTATGGTACAAGGTACCCTTGGCTGGAATCCTATTCCTGTCACTCTGGTTACCTTGCTGATGGCATACTTGACAAGGTACTCTGCTGAATTATTCAAATGTTTGTATTCTGATATGCATCAAGTTCTTCCTGTCAAAATCTGAATAGAGTTTACGTTTCTTCTTGTTTTCCTGAGAATGTAGCATTTGTGATATCTCATCCTCGTTGTCGACATACAATCCTAAGCAAAAGGGTGGTGCAGATATATAAACCGTAGCACCAGCTGACCAGTTCGTTCATATAAGTATGGGTAATTAAATGCAGTATCTGAAATCACACTGACGACATGTCAGCATCCCTTGGCTTTGGTCAATTCTTCCTTTTCAATGAGGAAATGATGCCGATGAGAAACACCACGGACTAGACTATGTACGGCTCGATTCTTACCCTTGCATCACTTCTAACCAACTGGAAGAATGTTGTACGGGGTGCCCCGGCCACCCGGATCCTGGGTAGGATAGTCTGGATAGCCCGGATAAAGCCTCCTCCGAAGGCCCCCCCTTGTTAGCTGGATCATATAAATAGCGTGCCTTCGGGTTCGGATAGATAGACGAATCAAGCATCTTTAAACCTCTTCAACCTACGGTCTGGTCTTGTGTAAATTGCACGACAAAGAAATTGAATTGAGCTGGACCCTTGACTTTCCCTTACCCCACAAGCTCATGTAGCATTTACCTTCTCCTACGGCACCTCTTACGGCAGTTAGAGCCCAATGGCCTATTAGACCTTTGGGAAGAAGCCAACCAAGCTATCCAAGGAGCCCTTCAAGCTCTAGTAACTAGGAACCCAGGAGACTACCTTCCGAACCTCTCCAAAGCCCTTATTGGTCTGCCGGTCCGGCTAGGAGGCTTTGGAATTCCCTTACATAGGGAAGTTGCAACCGACCTCTACCCGGTGGGTTGACTTGGCAGGCCCCCACCTTTCCGCCGGAAAGGTGGTAACAATACCCGTAACTGCGTCGCATTCGTAACCACCTTTTCTAACTTGCGTGCACCACAGCTCAATCAATTGAACCCCAAAAATTAAAAAGAAAATATCACAAGATAGCTTAAGTATTGAATTATTAGTAATATTAAAATTTCCCATTTTGATTGTAAGATTGTAAAGCTGTCAATAAGTGTTGTTAATCTCTAGCGATGGCGCTGCGACTTTGGCATACCAATTTGTATGCCTCTAATGTGAATAGAGGCATTATTAACTTCCTCATCCGAATAACTATTTGGTGCCCGATCATAGCTAAATCCTCCGTAATTAATAATTTATATTTCCTCCTTATCTTTATCCTCAACATCTCCTTCAGATATATCCTTTATTAGATTAAAAGTAACTTAAATAGAAGCCCCAATCTATATATTTATAGTAATCTTAACACTACTATTTATATTACTTCCTTCGCCTAGCAAAGAAGGTAATTAAATAGATAAAGTTATAGAGATAAAATTACCTAGCCTGCTATTAGTCTTATTAGCCTCATTACCTAATATAGTAATAATAATTTCTTGCTGCTGTAACTCCCTCCATTTAATAAATTTAAGGATATCCTTAAGGAAGGTAATATCTTAGGTCCTGCTTAAGAAGCTGTAGTCTTTATTATTAGCAGCCTTAATTTACATTTGCTGCAATTGTTAAATTTGCTTTTTTTCTTTATTTGTAATAGTATTATCTTGCATTTCCTGTAGTTAAGTTGCTTCCTGAACCGCCCTAGCTGCTTTTGCTTGTGCAGCAGCCCGGCCTTGAGGTCGGGGCGCTCTGCTGGCAAGAGCCTTAGCTTTTTCTTCTGCCTCTCTCTGTAGCCTACAAAAGAGGCCCTCTTGCTCTTGTCCTTGTTTTTGAGCCTCTTTTGCCCACTCCTTATAACCCCTTTCTTAACCTTCTTACGCAATTCCTTAGCTGTAAAGGCTTTATTGCTAATAGCAATATAGTAGTGCATTTTTATATGCCGGGCCTTTAGGGCTAATTGCTCTTGCTATAATATAATAGCCCTCTTATAAGCTGATCTTGTAATAATAGTAAGATTAAGGCATACTTTAGTATATATAATAACCTCTCTTATTAAATTGCTTAGAATATTAAGTTTTTGCCCCTTTTAAATAGTAGTAAGATCTCTCTTTGCTTTTTTAGGTATTATAGCTTATTATGCTAGTAGCTGTGGAAATAGGGGCTCTTTTAGGTCCTTAATATTGCAATATAGCAGCTTTAGTATAACTTTGGGATTAATAGGCTATAGTCCTAACTTTTTAAAGCTAATATATATATAGTATACTCTAAAGGCAGCCTTATATAGCCGGTTCTACTGGTTTAAAAAGTTATATTATATAATTTATATGCCCCTAGCTATTATAAAGTTATTAAGAGCATGTTATTGCTCTGCCTTAAGATGTTAGTAAACTTTAACATTTAGAGGTTGTAAAATATAGCTTATATATAAAGGTAAGTAATAAGGGATAATATTAAATACCTTATAATATTAGATGAAATTGGGATCTTTATAAGTAGAGAAACTATCTATAAGAAGTATTTAAAAAACAGAAGGTGAAGTTTTTATCTTCTAATTAATAGTAAAGGCTACTTGGTAGTTAAAAGTCTCCTTTTAAATATTAGGACTATATTTAAACTAAGTCTTAATAGAATAGCTATTAAAATTATTACTTAAGGTAAAAGAGTGAAAATTAAAATATTATAG